>SEYY01002571.1:65000-69115 GCA_009176605.1 Armadillidium nasatum
AATTATCTCTTAAGATGTGATTTGCGTAATCTCATAGCTTAATGCTAAGAAGGTCAATGATCCTGACTTATAAATCTGTGGGTCTCAAAACTTGTGTTTCCAGTTTGAACCATTGCATCTTTCCATTCCAACTTCCACCTTTCTTTCCTTTCAGAAGAGTACACTCGTTAAACTATCAAAGAAAACAGTGTAATCTTCAGTAACTCAAAAATTCAATTTCTTCATCTTTCTACTATGACATGATCCTCCACAGAAGTAAAATGTCTTCGTTTGACCAAAATATTCTCAATGTTTCTTTTCTATAGTGATCTTTCTTGGAAGGGTCTCACTGTCTCTCTTATTTTACAAGATTCTTTAATATTACTAGTTCTAAGGAGCTTCCAAAATTTGCTTACTCTTTGCAGGAGTGTCATTCGTCTTTGTACGGTGTATGCTACACACATCTGGTGTGATTCCACTAGCACATATCTTCTGATAGGGATACATGTATAGAACTTTTCTTTTCAAAACTCGTATTCTCACCAACTCTTTCGATTTCATTTTCTAGCCGACGAACTTTGTTACAATCTTCTTATACTATCGCTAATTGAACTGCCACTACCTCTGAACCTTTAATTCTCATCCTTCTTCCTTTGAGAGGGTCTCAGTCGACACAACGCTTCATTCTTTCTTTATCTACCACTTTGACACTACCACTAAATTTCTTTGCTCACCCTCCTTTATCCCTCTTCTGTTTCTTTTAATTTTGTCTTGCATACATAATAAATTTAAGGTTATTAAAGATTAATAATAGTTAATTAAAAAACGTGTCCTGTTTGCAGATCAACCTGCGATCTTGCAGCCCATCTTATTACAACTTTATCTTCCTGTTATAGAACTTTATTTACCTAATATATATATATATATATATATATATATATATATATATATATATATATATATATATATATATATATATATATATATATATATATATATATATATATATATATATATATATATATATATATATATATATATATTATATATATATATATATAATATATATATATATATATATTATATATATATATATATATATATATATATATATATATATATATATATATATATATATATATATATATATATATATATATATATATATATATATACCTTTTTTTCACCTCTGATGGGCAAAGGTCAGATTCCTACTAAAATTCCACCAGAGTTAGGGGGAAAGTCTGGAACATGGTCAAATTAAAGGCCGACATGACCTGATACAAGTCGTTTGAAGGCGTATTAGAAGGATTTCGATATGTGTAGTACCATACGAAAGATTAACCGAAACTCCAAAGAGTGGAGGACCAAGAGTCAGAGAGAAGGGAAAGATCACCAGTAGAGTGTTTCTTACAAAAGCCTAACCTTGTGAATAGCCAATGCAGGTGTTTTTGTGCGAAAGCCATCCTTGATCTTTGGTGTTCCCTGGTGAGCTAGGGGCCTCTTATCGGCCTCCGTGGGTGGTATATGTGTTCTGCGAGGCAACGTCGAATGGTATTCGTGCTAACAAAGATCTGATGAACAGCCTGCAGTTCAACATGATGGTCACGTGATGTTGCATGTCGATCGCGAGTTGCCATTAACCATATATATCTGTCCTCTACGGCCGTTGTTGCCAGTGGCCTATCTTGGCCAGGCCGCCTGGTGTGAGCATGTGTCAACTCGTACCTCTGTAGGACCCTTCCGATGGTTGTATGGGAGACCCCGAACCGTCGGCCCAGTTGGCGTTGGCCGTACCCTTCAGCTCAGCTGCCACACAGTCGTCGCATGTCAAACTCCGTCGTAACCTCTCCATATTACTTGCACAAACGTTAAAGATTGAATACTCTCGATACCCGGCATACCCATGACGTTACTTCTCCTACCACATCACTCACCGAATTTAACCGTATTTCGTCAATATCTCAATATTATTTGGGTAGGTACCATAGTATACTATGTAGGTACCCACCACACACCTCTACACACAGGCATTCCCATTACCATACAGTGTCGTCAGGACCATCCAACTGATAAATTGTAGATTGTGCGTAAATTTAGGTCTTTAGTGTCTGTATATATATATATATATATATATATATATATATATATATATATATATATATATATATATATATATATATATATATATATATATATATATATATATATATATATATATATATATATATAATATATATATATATATATATATATATATATATATATATATATATATATATATATATATATATATATATATATATATATATATATATATATATATATATATATATATATATATATATATATATTATATATTATATATATAATGTCAAAATTAGAAATTAAATTTAGATTAAATAATAAAACAAAATTAATTTTAAACGGACTAAAGAGGAGCAACAAAATTTTGAATAGCAGTTCTTTTCATCAAGTAAATATTTTAAATAGACATATTAAAGAGGGTGTGAAATTATATATATAATTATATAAAACATCTGGTTGTTAAACAGGATTGGGATTTCGTCGCAGTCAGGAAAATTGGAGGACTATTCTTCACATGGTTCTAAAGGCTGGGAACCTTTTTTACCAGTATTTTCCCATGTACGGTTGCAGGAATATGAAGTTTCTGCAGCCGACGCCACCCTGCATCTTGCGGGATATGGGTGTATTGTAATTAAAATATATATATATATATATATATATATATATATATATATATATATATATATATATATATATATATATATATATATATATATATAATATATATATATATATATATATATATATATATATATATATATATATATATATATATATATATATATATATAATAAGCTCGTTAATAATTTTTTTACTCATAATTCATGTCACCTGCTGATCGTTAGCAAATGTAAAAGGCATGCTAAAATTTATTATATTATATATATATATATATATATATATATATATATATATATATATATATATATATATATATATATATATATATATATATATATATATATATATATATATATATATATATATATATATATATATATATATATATATATATATATATATATATATATATATATATATATATATCAAAATACGCTACCAAGAATGGTTATTAGACCTGTCAGAAGGTTCTCGAGGATAAACCAAAGGTTTCACGGGTACGACGACAAACATCCGCTGACTGGCCGGGTCTATCACGGATGCCGACTTTGATCCCACCTACAGCGAGCATTCCGCAGGTGTACCTCTGTAGAACCCTTCCGATGGTTGCATGGGAGACACCGAACCATCGTCCGATGAAAGTACCCCCATTGGGCTTAACCGCGGGATGATAGGGTGGGCTAGACCATTCCGTTGCACTTTGGTTCGTTCCTTTTCGCATTTCACCTTCTCAGAGGGTCTCTGGTGTACCCTCTTCTCACATTGGAGTGTCTATGCTCTCACTTCTCTTTCCCCCGACTTCCTTCTCACGATTCCAACAAATTTACAGGCGCTTACTCCACCCATTACCTTTAAAAAAAAAAAAAATGGCGAAACATAAAACTGCCTCGGAGATGCTACGAGGGGCGGCATCCAAAGAATGCCCCTCATCCACTCCTTTCCCCATCACCACTTGGGGGTTGGTGGCCTCCGGTGATGGGGTTGGTGCCACCAAGACCTCTATGCCGACTTGCCCTGGTGCACGATCTTCCTTTTTCATTAACTTCTGCAACATTCGCGGTCTGCACTCTTAAGTTCCACTTTCAAGAACACCACCTCTCTTCTCTCTAGACTTCATCTCTTATTCTTAACCGAAACTCAGGTGTTTGAGTACTCTGACAGCAACCTCTACTCTGTTTCGTAATACTTCCTCTATCCTCAATTTTCAGCCAATGGCGGATATTGCGTATATGTGTGCAATAATGTTGTCTGTTCTTGTGTCTCTAATTTGGAGTCTTCTGAATTCTCTATTTTATGGCTTAAGCTTTCTTGCAACTCTACAACTAAATTTATCTGTTCTGTCTACTTATCTCCTAACTCTACAGACTATCCAAAATTCTTCAACATTGTTGCCAGTGGCCTGTCTTGGCCAGGCCGCCTGGTGTGAG
>SEYY01002572.1:0-17500 GCA_009176605.1 Armadillidium nasatum
CTCTCTCTCTCTCTCTCTCTCTCTCTCTCCTTTGTCTTTATATCTTTCTATTCCCTTTTTCTCCTACTATTCCCTCTTTTAATAGAAGGGAATAGATATGTGACGATGTACAGGAGGGCATTTTCAGGGTACCTTACAGAAGACTTTAACTTAGTTTGTATTGGAGAGTCAAACTGGCCAGGAGAGACCTCCGATTTCTTCAGAAGATTTACGCAACAGAAATATACAGGAGCCACGAAGCACCAGAGATGAAATTCTTCTTTAGTATCACCTTCGTCTAATAATCACAGAAAATATTTGGACAACTCAGGATTAACTCTTAGGGTAAATAATTTAATTTAGTTTAAAAAGAAAAACTTTTGGACACTTTTTATTAAAAATGGAAATAATATTAAGGAAAAAAATTTTTATTTGGTAATTAATAATTTTAATAAATACTATTTATGGGTGTTTTTTTTTTTATTTTTGAATGATATGACTTAGTTCACTTTTCTGTCTTTGTTGAGTCCACATTTTTAATTCTTTTCTGAAATCCGGAATTCGGATGTGATCTCCGGAAGTTGTTTCAATAAAGTTTCCCAGTCTTACTGTTTTTTTTTTTTTTCTAAAAATTTTTTTTTAAAGATATTATATAATATATATATATAATATATATATATATATATATATATATATATATATATATATATATATAAGGTGGAACCGATTCCGCATCCGCAACTGCGGAATCCGCATTATTTTCCATATCCGCATCCGCGGTATCCGCAATTGGAATCCCAAACCGCACCATCCCGGATAGTAAAAAATTATAAGTAAATTATGGTTCAGCTAATCATGTTGTCAGATGTGATTACCACTTGTTTCAACATTGAAAGTTGTGTTAACAAATGTTATTAAGTCTAAGGGAGTTTCAAGGATGACTGAAACATTAATGAAGACGAGATTTGAAAACTTGGAAAAGATGATGCTTATACAATGCAACGTTTTAGATCCTAGGTACAATTTTTTAAAGTTTCTCAGAATTTAAAATCATTAGGATGCTTTTGCGATGAGATATAGAAACAGATAAAATAACGCCTTTCAAGAAAAAAAGCTCTCAGATACAAAAAAACAAAATCTGTTAGCTTAAGCATTGCTAAATCAATGAAAGATCTTCTAGCTTCCAGCAGCGATGAAGAATCACAGTCAGAAGTGTCAAAGGATACAATATCGATTATTGAAAATTATCTGAAACTCAACTCCCACGTTTGGAGGCAGATAAAACCAACTGGTTTGGTGGAGAGATAATTGCAAAAGTTTCCCTTTTCTGAGCTGGCAAGGACTTATTTACATGTCCTTCAACTAGTGTTCTAGTGAGCGTCTTTTCAGTGGAGCAGGCCTCATTACGACGAAAAGCGAACCAAACTTTCACCTGAAAGAGCCCAAAAGCTTTATTTCTAAAAAAATAACTTACCAATTATTAACTTCAAATGGAATATGTGAAACTGTGAAGTGTGAAAACTGAATTACTGGCTATAATATATATATATTATATATATAATATATAAATATATATAATATATATATATATAATATATATATACCTTTTTCAAAATGGGTTACGGTTGGGAAAGAGGTTGGTGGGTGTTCAAGAGTTGGGTCCCCGTCCCATACCCTGGTAACATAGATTCTGGTATTATATTTAAAATTCCAAAATCTATAGCAAAACTTTAAAAATTAAACTACGTATCCGCATCCGCATTTGCGGATATCCGCAATTGAATATCCTCAACCGCATCCGCCTCCGCGATAGTAAAAAATTACTATCCGTCCACCTCTAATTAAATAATATATATATATATAATATATATATATATATATATATATATATATATATATATATATATATATATATATATATATATATATATATATATATATATATAATATATAAAAAAAAAAAAAAAAAAAAAAAAAAAAAAAATAAATTACTCTCGATAAAAAAGAAACATTAAATGAACAGATTGGAAAAAAAAATATGAAATAATTTTAAAATTTATAATATATATATATATATATATTATATATATATATATATATATATATATATATATATATATATATATATATATATATATATATATATATATATATATATATATAATATATATATATATATATATATATATATATATGCCAACTCCACGTTCTCGTCGTGTTCCCTGGGTTCGGCTACGGCTTAGGACAGGACAAGCCTAACAAGCCGATATGAGAAAAAATTACCTGCTTGCATAACTCAAGAACCAGCCTTGGAATCGGAAAGACCTTTTGGAAATAGACCACTGAAAAGATTTTGGAAAAGAAACTGGAAAAACTCTGAAACTTTTCAGATGTGCTACTCTAAATATGACGTCAAATAGCGGAAAGGAAGAGGAGATTGTGGACATAATGAGGGAGCTGAGGAAAGATGTGATGGGAATGGGGGAGATGAGGATGAGAGGAGAAGAGATGGGTAGAGAACTGGAAGGAGGTCGTGTGTTGAAATATAAAGGGGTAAAAGAAGGAATTAGAAGGCATGGAGTAAGTTTCATCCTAGGACCTAGGGTGTAGCCGTTAGTATACAGTACAGAGTGCATTCATGAGAGAGTGATAATGTGCACACTTAAAGTGATGGGCGTAAGATATCATCTATATCACATATATCAACAAGGACGCGAGGAAGAAGAAAAGAGATTGTTTATGAATATGTTAGAAGAGAAAGTAGAGGAGGAGAGAAAGTAAAATGATGTATTATTACTAATGGGAGATTTTAATGCTAGAGTAAGAAGGAATAGAGATGAGATTGAAATGTATTAACCATATGGAGAGGAGATAAGAAACATGGAAGCAGAAGTTGTTGGACTTCTGTATAAGGAAAGCCATGAAGATCACGAACGGATTTTACCGGCAAAGAGATTCTCATAGATATACAAGATACAGATGAAATAAAAATACAGAAAATTTTGATCAAAGATCGATCGCTGATTATATCATCTCATCGGATAGAAGAATGGTAAGAAATGTGAAAGTTATACCTGGGGTATCCTTGGACTCTGACCATAGATTGCTAGTGACGGATCTGAGAATAAGGATCGAAAGACTGGACATGAAGGAAAAAAGGAGTTCAATCAAGGTGGAAACATTGGAAGAAGATTGTAAAAAACAAGAATATATGGATAAAATAAGTGAAAATGCGGAACAACTAATGATAGCAGAAAAGGTGGAAGAGATACAGAATGTCGTGATAAAAGCTGCAGAGAAAACTCTTGGTAGAAGATGGACAGGAGGACGAAGAAAAGAGATACACCATGATGGGGTGAGGAAGTGAGAAGAGTAATTTAACAGAAGACGGTGATGATGAGAAAGCTGTTAAGGAATTAGACAATACAGTCGAGATCCTTATATGTGGAGGTGAGAACCGAGGCAGAGAGAGTAAAGAGAAGTGCTCCAGTGGAAGCAGCCAGGAGGATGGCTGAAAAGATGGTAAAATACGTGAGAGGAGAAAAGAAGCAAAAACATATAGAGGATAAAAAAGAGCAAATAGTATAAAGAATAAACAGGGGAAATCTCTGTAAGATCAGAATATATAAACGAGATGGACAGAGTATCTTAATGAATTGTTAAACGTAGATGAAAGAGTGGGAGAGAGAGAGGAGGCAGTGGGGGAGCAGTATGAGTAGAGGGACATTACAAAAGAAAAATTGGAGGACGTTTGGAGAGAATGAAAAACAACAAATCTCCGGGAGAAGATGGTAAACCTATAGAACTAATAAAAGAGGGAGGAGAAGGAATAAAAGACGCAGTCCTGAGATTTTCTTAACAAGTGTTGTAGGGATAGTAGGGTACCAAAATATTGGGGGAAAACAATAATAATACCTATATACAAGGACAAAGGAGATATGAGAGCCTGCAAAAATTATAGACAATGGTATAAATGGAAAACTACCGAACATCCTAAAGACAAATATAGCAACCTGGTATTCAAGTACTATAAAAATAGATGTGGGGACGAATCAAATTTTTACCATTATTATCATTATTAGAAATTGTAGTAGTAGTAGTAATAGTAAACTGGAAATGGAAGTAAAAGTATATTTTTCTAAATAATTTATATATACACTGCGAAGAAGTACATCTTTCGAACCGAATTTGTAATATTGATCGATCTGAAATTTCTTTTAACTTTCCATGGAAATTTACTTTAGTTAAGGTATAATTGGTTTCAACATTTTTCACATAGTACAGATTTCCTCCATTTTTAACCTTTCTCTTTGAACAAATCTTGAATTCAAAAATTCTTCTTGGCACGATCTGCAAAAACTAAAACACGAGCTTAAACTGTCACAAGAATATTCGACCTTCTAAAGTATCACGTTAGTGTCTATACCTCTTATATCGGCTGCCAGGGCTAATCCGGCACCTATTCTGTCTGTTCCTAGGATAGGAGTGTCTTATTCCACTGGATCTTCTAACACGTTAAAAGAAACAGCCGTTTTTACCAAGGTTGGAACACCTTTCACCAAAGTATGACCACCTGAAACAACTATAAACGGGCCGTAAGTCACTGCATTGTGATTTACTCTTCCTTCACTCATCTTTGTCCATACATTCCAAGACCTCTAGTCTTCGTCCCATACCAGAATATTAGCAAATGCCATTGGAGCGTCCTTCGATCCTGTTAGACCACCTATGATGTACAAACGATCAAACAAAGAGACAGCTGCGCTCAGCATTAGAGGCTTTTATAAACTCGGATAATATTTCCAGCTGCCTTGGTTGGCGTCGTACACTTCCACGCTGCTTAAAATATCTCCAGTACTGGTTCGTCCTCCAATAGCCCATATTAAATCATTATGAACTACTACTGCGGCTCCAGCTCTTTCGTGTTGCAAGTGATGCCGTTTTTTCCATACAAATGTAATCGGACAGAGAGATTCAACGGTGGTCAATGCGTTAAAACCATCCGTCCCACCCACAGCCCAAATTTGTCCTTTATATTGCACAAAACCATGATGTGACCGAGCTTATTTCATGTCATCTAATATTTTAATTTTGTTGTTGTGGGGTGTTAACATGAAGGCACTTTTTTATACTGCTTATATATTGTCCCAGCCTAATAAAAATTATTCGGTGGAGTTTTTACCACCACAGATAAATACTTTGTTCCCAAAAACTGCTACACCCATATGACTCAAAGTCATAGGTAATTATACTGGCATTGTTGACCATTCGACCGGATCTGGTTTAAGATCCACTTTGCTAATTTTCTTTCCGGCTGCCAGTTCCTCCACAGTTAGCTCTAGAACACTACCTCCTAAATGAATAATATATCTTGGTTTTTTCTTTATTCGTGTGATAGTTTTTCGTACGACTAAACTCTTCACTTTCTTTTAAATTGTAGAAACTGCCTTTTACCGTTTTTTGTATTCTTCCCGAGCCATTTTGTGCCAAAAAAGAGTTTGTAAAGTTTTTGTGGCACCTGCTAACTGCAAAATCATTCTTAATTTTGAATCTATTATAATTCTGAATAATACATACCAGATCATCGTTATCTTCGTATTTGCTCTCCCATATCTCCCAAAGTTACATCAGTTTTTTGATGCGCATGTTAAGTTGTTCAGTAGCGTCTTTAGATGCCCGACAGTCAATAAAAGCATCCATAACAACTTTATCATCATCACAATCAAAGCTGTATTCGGGAACTATTTCTTTCAATATACTGATATGTTCGGCAAGATCTTTTTCATAAAATTTCACCAATTTTTCAATAATGTTTCTCCTCAAGTCCCACAATAGTTACGCGGAATTCTCTTTTTCAGTAATTTTTGAAGTAACTAGCAGACCTTCTTAAAGATCTTATTCCTCATCACTCTCGTACCCCGTAAAATTAAGAGGTTACTAACCACAGCTCATGTAATGGTGGAGTGCCTTCCATAGATAATCTGTTTTAAATCGTACATATAATCCATTACTTTCACTACCCTCTTCATTGTGAGAGTATGACATAAGGTCTCCGGAATTTTCCCTTAGAGTTTGAATCAGGAGAACAGAAAAACTAAATTTAGTTTGATTAGTATTTATCTAAAGAATATTTTTCTTTACGTCTAGGATCTCAATCTCTACCATAAGTCTAGCATGAATTAAAAAAAATCAACGTTAAAAAACAATTAATTATTAAATAAAAAGAAATATGCATTTTCAAATTTTCAAACTAGTTTTTAAATATATAAAAAAAATTATTTCATTTAGAAAACATTGAAAAAGGTTTCAAAGTGTAGCTTCACCATATACATATATATATATATATATATATATATATATATATATATATATATATATATATATATATATATATATATATATATATATATATATATATATATATATATATATATATATATATATATATATATCCTCTGGTGGGCAAAGGTCGGAGGCCTACCAATATCCACCAGAGTTGGGGAGAATTCGGAATCTGGTCACTAATGGCCGACATGACTTGATACACGGCGTTTAAACGTATGCAAGTCAAAGGCAGTTGGGAAAACAGATAAAGGGAGTGTGTTCCAGACTTTACCAGTAGAGTATATGTAAGGTTGAGCATAGCGGTTAAGTCTGAGGTCGGAGAGTTGGACAGAGAAAGGATGAGAACTATGTAGAAAGTCGTGTCGCACGAGTCCTTCTCAATGGAGGGGGTATGCGACATAAGAGTTCAGAAGAGCAATGTCCGTTGTAATAGCGATAGTATAGAGAGAGTGACGCAACAATTCGAAGGGAAGAAAGAGATTGGAGAGAGTTAGTAAGAACAGGAGAGTTGATAAGATGAAAAGCCCTAGACTCCACCTTTTCAAGAAGAGCTGTATGTGTGGAACCACCCCAGATGTGAGAGGCGTACTCCATACAAGGGGCGAACAACACCTCTATACAGAGCAAGCAACTGGGGTGGCGTAAAAAAACCATGAAGGCGCCTCAGAACATCCAACCTCTTAAAAGCTTGTTTAGCAAGAGAAGTAATGTGATCTTTCCAAGAAAGATCACGAGAAAAAGAAGAAACACCAAGAATATTGAGAACAGATAAAGGTTTGAGTTGAGTGTTTTCGAAGAAGATGTCATAGTTGTTTGTAAGATTGTGTCGAGTAGAAAGATGGAAAAATTGAGTTTTTGAGGTATTGAAAACGACCATGTTTTCTCTGCCCCAATCTGAAATACGAGAAAGATCAGAGGTCAGTTGCTCCAAGGCCATCCTTCTTGAATCTATCAACTGCTGTTGGAAGGGACATCTTTCAAATTCAAAGGAGTATTGAAGGGTAGAATCATTGGCATAGCCATAGGAGTGTATAGGAGACGAAGTAATAGAGAGAAGATCATTGATGAAAATTAGAAAAAGAGTTGGGGAAATATATATATATATATATATATTATATATATATATATATATATATATATATATATATATATATATATATATATATATATAATAATATATATATATATATATATATATATATATATATATATTTTCATAACCACTTTATGATAAAATAATAAAAAATAAAACGTTAAAAGAGATTAAACAAGAAAATTAAAAAAGAAATAACAAGGTGGAGAATAAAAACATCAGTAAATGTTTCAGAGCCTCAACCAAACTCCCTAACCACTGCTCTAATAAACAGAAAATTTTTGTTTTGTTTTGTTTCTGATCAGAGCGGAAATCACCTACGAGGGCATATGCCGTCTCTCCAGGCAGACAAAATACTGCCCTTCAGGCCACCACCAGTTCAGAGCGAGTGAACCACACGCTCCGAGAGCTGTTGATGCTCTCTAAAAACAGAAAATGAATCAATAACACAATCACACACTCCGGTGAAACAAAAAAAATGTCAACCCGGCAAAGGGACGTCACAGAATTCTGGCAACTTCCAATTAATGAAAAATTAGTCTTTGAAAATTAACTTCAGAAAATTGACAAGTGTTATCCATGTCAAAAAAAAACTGATGAAATGTCAAAACTCTTTGAGGTTTTAATGAAAAATGATTTTATTAATCTATTTAAATTTATTGATTTGGAATTGAAAATAAAGCTGGCACCCGTCCAATCTATCAAATGTTGAGCGATGTGTAAAAAAATTGCATTTGCTCTGATTACCTCCTCTGACTTCGGCTTTATGCTGTTTGAGACGGAAAGCAGGGTTTTAATGGTTTCGCCAAAGTAAGAGTTTTGGCAAGTGATACAGGGGACCTTATACACTCCGCCACGTTTTTCTTTAAGAGCCAAATAAAGCATCTGCAGTCAGGAAATTAGATGAGGACCTTCTGGTGCCCCACGTAAAAAATTTTCAACCAAATCAGTATGGGGGCATCTAAAATCAAAACATAAAGAAGTACATTCACTAGCAGAAAAGAAGCGGTCAAAAGAAACAGAAAAGAAAAAGAAAATATTGAAAAAGGAAGAAGAAAAACCTTAATTTTCTTATATTTTGTTTGATTTAATCCACCATTAACAAGAATAATTTACAATTTTAACCCCGGTTTTCCCTTATTATTAGCCTGAACCGGAGCCGGAGCCCGGTCGGTCCATACTTGCGTCCAGAATAAAGTAGCTCTGAGAAGTCAGTGAAAAGACGTTATTGTTATTCAGGATTGTGCTTATGGGGAGGTTCCAATTTCAAAAAAAAAAATTTGTTTTTGACCGATTTTTATGAAATCTACAGGGTATATGCAATTATGCACTTCAATGCACTGAAACAAAAGTCGATTTCTGTCCCTTTGCTGCATCTATAAAGGTTTTTTCTTTCTTTCTTTTTTAGAAAAATAAATCATAAAATATGTTACCAAGCTAAAAGCTATCCTTACTTTCTGTTGGCGTATCAAAGACGTAATCACTGCAGGAAGTAGTATGTTGACTATAACGGCTTATTAGTATTCAGTCCAAAATAAAATTTCACTTGATGATTTCATCTTCACTTATGAATGGAAAATTAGTTATTTTGCGTATATATATTTAATTTTGAGTGAATTGCAAAAGTGCCTCTCATCTATTTAATAATATGTTTAGTATTCAATTTTGATTTTCATGATTCTACCATTGCAATGTCTTTTTTCTGGAAGAAACTGAGTAAGTTTGTACCTTTTCAAAGTAGGCTAACTTTTTCTTTTAAAGTCTTGCAAGTTATAAAAATAGATAGAGTTAAAAAAAACTAATCTAGTTGAATTGATTTAGTTTTAATGTAATTTACATATAAAGAGTAAGCAAGGTTTTCAAATTAATTCAATTGTATTAGTTTTTTTTTTATTGTTTTTTTTTTTTATTAAATAAACCTTTATTCTGTCTGCTGCTGCTTTGATTAATAGTGCTGTAAATAAAGACTTATTCATATATATTTAATAGGACCTAGGATTATAATTTGTTAATGATTCTCAAGTGATGGGTTAAAACTTACGGTAATTATTTATAATAAATTGCCTCACAAGTAATTTTAATGTAACTTACCATGTTCTCTGGTGAATTTGAAGATGTGATGATGGGCTCGTCATAAAATTTTATTACAGTTATTTTGATAATAGTTTTTCAGAAGGCCTTCCAATCCTGTTTATATAAAAATCAGAGTATATAGTTACTGTAAATATACAGTATTGTAGCAAAGCATAAAAATAGGAAAAATAGGCATCATAAAAAAAAAAAATAGGTAGAGCAATAAAATTTTAAATAAGTTACAGGATATTCATCAAACTCTTAATTTAATTTATCATTTTATCATACCATAGAGCCTATGTGTCTACACTTTGCAAGACACATTGAATGGCTTTAAAAGTATTGTAAAAATTGTGAAATAGAGCAGTTTGGATTAGGTATAAAAAAATTTATATAAAGAAATATAAACAGTTTTACATATAGGCAGTTAAATATAACTAGTTTTATTGAAAATGTATTAGGTGACAGTAAGTTATGATTAAAAAAATCTCCCAGATTATTTAATTTAATTGAAATTTATAGTATTGTAAATGAAGAGGTGAAGTACCTTATATTTAAATGATTATTTTTTAAAGTATTATTTAAGTATGTAAAATATTTTAAACTCAAAATATATATATTACACTATAAGGGTAATTTTAATTATTAGACTGGTTTGTCATATATATTTCAAAATACCTCATTTCTTGTATTTTAATATATATATATATATAGGAACCGACCGGGGCCCCGGCCAACCCCGGCCCCGGCCAAAAATCAGGGAAAACCGGGGTTGCCAGCCGGGGTTAAAATGGCAAATTATACTTAATTTTTTTTTTTTTTTTAAATTTTCAGCCCATTCTTCTGAAACTTTGTTATATAGATTTTTTACCGGTAAGAAAAGTCCATTTCTAGCGTTTTTCCGAGTTTATTACGGTTAAAAGTTTTTTTTTTTTTTTTTTTTTGAAATTTTACCCTTTTTTAATTGAATGGTAGTGCCAAACCACTTTTTAGAATGAGCTGAAAATTGGATTATTTATTTAAAATTAAATGGGATACAAAAGTCTCTAATAGACTTTTGTTCCCATAGTTATAGGAAAAATGTTATATGCCAAAAACTGACCAAGTATAGAAAAAAAAATTTTTTTGAACTAAAAAAATCCACCTTTTCAGACAAAATTTTTTTTAAAAAATACAACTATGACATTTCCTATTTTTGGTGTGTATAGAGGAGGGTGGGGCTACAAATTCCTCTGTGTACTTTATTCGATGACATTCGTTGGTTTTGAGATATAGCCTTCAAAAAGGTCCATTTTTGGCCAAATTTCATAAATTCCCAAAGTTTGAGAGGCTATATCTCGCTTCAAACAAAAAGCATTAAATATGCACTAAATAAATATTGTTGCCCTGCCCTCTTCTAAACAATATTCACAAATAAAAGAAAATAGTAGGTAGCGTTTTTTATAAATAATTTTTTCCTCCAGAAGGGTACGATTTTTGCAAATTTTTTTTCAAGTGCTTATAACTTTTTTCTAGACGTGATATCAAAAACCTATTACCACCAATGCAAGAAATTGGGGCAAAGGTATTCAGCTAAATTTTCAGCTCATGTGGACCAGTGGTTTGATCCAGTTATTCATTTTTTTCAACTTTGGGTCCAAATAAGTTTCAAACCGTTATAGACTAAAAAAATGCTCGAAATAACTCAGAACTTCGTTAAAAAATTCACATACTTTGAAAATTTCAGCTCAATCAGTCAAATAATAAAAAAAAAATTTCAAACAAAATATAAGAAAATTAAGATTTGTTTTTTCTGTTTCTTTTGACCGCTCCTTTTCTGCTAGTGAATGTTCATCTTTGTGTTTTGATTTTAGATACTCCAAAAAGATTTGGTTGAAATTTTTTTACTTGTAGCACCCGGAGGTTCTCTTCTAATTTTCTGACTGCAGATGTTAACATTTAGCTATTTCGAGCCTATCCTGAAACATTGCAAAGTATTCAAATACTGCAGAAGCTGATCTTTTAGCCATATTGACTGAAAGTATAAACAAAATAATAATTTTTAAATAATGCAGCTAAATGATACAAGTTTGATACATGGCAATAAATAACAATGATATGTATAATACCTAAATTGATAATTTTATCTTATATTTTTCAAACTTTACCTCAGGGTCTTACTTAAGTAAACCTGTTGAATCACTATTATGAATTAGAATATTTTTTTTTTTAAATTTTTGTACTTTTTTTAAACTTTAACTATACAAAACTGTAATTTTTTGATTTTTTTTTTTGGAGAAAATGCATATAATCATTAATTTAAGTGAATGTTGGCTATTCTACTCCTTCCTTACAATTAAATTTATATCTAATTTTCTTAACCTAAAATTTCAGTGCTTTTGACCTCTTTACAAATTTTAGGAAACCCGGCCATCCCCGGCCCCGGCCCCGGCCAAATTTGGGTGACCCGGCCCCGGCCAAATTCCAACCCCGGTCGGTCCTATATATATATATATATATATATATATTATATATATATATATATATATATATATATATATATATATATATATATATATATATACAGAAAACAATGGATTTAAGTCAGAACAGTTACCACAGAAGAGTACATCAGAAAGTAATTCATCAATTCATAAACAAAAAAATATTTCGGCACTTATTTCTCTTGCAGATGAAAAGTTATATGTAAATTCTTCAGGTATGATTAAATTTACTTTTTTTTTATTTATTTATTTCATTTATCACCTATCCCACTCTCGTAGGGTGGTGCCTACCATAATTTCCTTACAAACGTAACCACCCCTACCTTTCATCCCCCCTTCATCATCGCCCTCTATCTCACTCTGTCCTCTGCAAGTCTACTACCCTCTTCTAAACTCAAATTCCTTCCACCTAAAATTTCTCTCACTCTATCCATCCATCTCCATTTTGGCCTTCCTCTCTTACACCCTTCTACCTCGGATCTAAGTACCCTGCCCACCATCCTGATCAAAACTTATGGAAAACCTCATTGGAAGTAGTATGCAAATTTTTGAATATGTGCTGGTGTGAGGGAATGGTTCCAAAAAGATAGGAAATAACTATTAATTATATTCATAATATATAAAGTAAAACAGAAACAAGTTTTTGTAGAAATATCTTTAATAGTTGATTAGACAAAGGTATATGAAAATATTATTTGTTAGATAAAATTTGCTGTGGGAAAAAGGATATGATGCATAGTCTAGATAAAGCCAGGTTTAAGTGTGGGAGACATCTGAAAAGGATGCCTTAGAATAGAGTGTGGAAGTTGCAATTGGAGGAAAGTCAAATGAATAGGAAAACATAGGGAGAGATTCCTGGAGGATTCATTTCTTAAGACAAAGACTTTCAGTGATACTAAAATAACTTTTTGAACTTTACTGTTTGTTTGTTTGTTTGTTTTTTTTTTTTTTTTTTTTTTTTTGCCCTGTTGTTTAGAATTATTTTATGTTACCTTTGAAAACACCTGCTCTGCAGAATTATATTTAGATGAAAAAAAATATAAAGCAAATTAAGGTCTGGTCTGACCTTGTAATATCCTTAAATTAAATCAAATTCTTTGTATTATAAATAAAAATAATTGAATCTACATTAAACATAACACTTAAAAATCAGTAACTTTATTAGTAATATGATTGCTACTTTACATTAGAATTGACACTTTTTGTTAGAATTAGCAAAGATATTATTTTAGCATCATCCCATCATATATATATATATATATATATATATATATATATATATATATATATATATATATATATATATATATATATATATATATATATATATATATATATATATATATATATATATATATATATATATATATATATATATATATATATATATATATATATATATATATATATATATATATATATATATATATATATATATATATATATATATATATATATATATATATATATATATATATATATATATATATATATATATATATATATATATATATATATATATATATATATATATATATATATTATATTAGACGTTTTATCAAGAAATGAAGACCCACTTCTTACAAAGCCTCAGATTATTAAAAACTTTGACATTCTCCTGAAAGAATGTTTCCGTCTTCCATATTTTCTGGAGTTTCTCCGAGCACATGAAGTAGATCATTACTCAGAATGTTGGACAGAATGTGATAAATTTAGAGCTCTTACCATGAGCTTACTCAAAAGATTTATAAATAAAGAACATAATGCTCCGCCTGGTAATTCAAGTACATCGATGAAGCATTTTAAAATCTCAAATAGAAATACATATAATAAAAAATTTTCTCAGAAAAATCAAAATGTAAAAGTAGAAAATGCCATGCCAAATATGCTGCCTGATTTAGTTAGCAATATTCCTAATAATTTTACTGAAACTCCAGTCTCTAGTCCAGAGGAAGTATTTTTGTCACCAGCAGAAACATTTAACGTTGCAACTATAGTAAATGACAATGATAATGTAACGTTGCAACAAGAAAATAGAATTAATGAAAATACGCATAGCAAAGAATGTCTTAATGAATTTCTTAAACAGAATGACGAAAATGCAAATTGTGATCCATCTTACGATAACACAATAAAAAGACTTTTATATTTTGCTTCTGAAATCTATAATAAATATATAGATCCAAATGGAATAAAATCTCTAGATTTACCTGAATCTGTTAGAGAAGTCATCCTAGATAATATTATGAGTCAAAATGTTGATTTCGGTTTATTTACACACGTTCAAGACTATATTTACAATTTCTTACAAACCGAGTAAGTACCTAACATGTTTATGTATATATTCTTTGGAATTTCCATTTGTTTTTATTTGTTAACTGTTCGTAACTTTAAAGTATATTGTTTTGCATATATATATATATATATATATATATATATATAATATATATATATATATATATATATATATATAATATATATATATATATATATATATATATATATATATATATATATATGATTTTTTCTAGATACTTCCCTCAATACCTAGGAAGTGAATATTTCTTAAAGCACATGGTAGATGTATTTACCAGTCAAAGAGTATTGTTGCATGATATATTATCTTGTGATTCTGTCATTCCTTATTTCATGGAGGTATTTTAATTATTTTTATTTCTTAGAATTTTTGATTGATTGATAGTTCCTTTATGTGTAATATGAATGCATTTTGAAATGATTTTAAAATGTGTTAAGTTTATTTATTTATTTATTTGATGGAGTTTTTTTATGCTTTCTTTTTCACTTTCTCTTTTTGTAATCAGTATATGGAACAAGAAGAAGGTCAGCCATTATTTGAATTTTGGATTTCGGCTTTTAATTTTCGAGAGCATTTATTAAGACAACAAGAAAAAAAGACTTACAATGCTGGGGAAGCTCAGTCTGATGCAATGGTCTTATATGAAAAGTAGGCCTTAAAACTTTATTCAAATTTTTTTTTTTTTTTTATATTTTATTTTTTTGAAAAAAAGAAAAAAAAAAAACATTTGTAATATAGTGAGTATATTATCGATAAAAATTTATTTAGCAAAGGAATTTTTATTGAAGAAAAAAAATATATATATATATATATATAGTATTAATAAAATAATTTTTTCTTTAGCTTATTTGTAAAATAGCAAGATTTTACCCTAAGAAAAAGAACTTTTACATTTTTTTCTGATATTTTTATTTAACCTTTTCAAAACCCATTCATCATCGAGTCTTTCAAATTCTGCTCTTAGTTAAAAGTATTTTTGGTTTCATTTTTAATAAGTATTAACCAAAAATTCAATTTTTATTTGATTTTCTTGAAACTGATTTGCAATTCTTAAATGTTAACTTTGATTTTTTTTTTTTTTTTTTTTTTTTAAAGATATTTTTCCTTGCAAGCCACACATAAGTTAGGGTTTAGTGATGAAGTTCGCTTCATTGTTGAGTGCAATATTTGTCAAGAAAGTGGACCTTCTCATGAGTGTTTTGATGTTCCTCTACGAATTGTTCATGATGTCATACAGAGAGACTACTTACCGGGCTATATTTCTTCTACACTTCACATTAAGTTTGTTAGTGAACTTGTTAATACTATGAAAATATCATCATTTGGAAGAAAGAAGCGAACAGGTATATATATATATATATATATATATATATATATATATATATATATATATATATATATATATATATATATATATATATATATATATATATATATATATATATATATATATATATATATATATAATATATTTATGGATAGAACTTATTTATTACAATTTTTATTTGATTTCTGGTAAGTAAAGTTTTTATATGAGGAATAAATACAATAATTTAAGAATGTGTTTAGGTCTGATAATAAAAGTAAATAGTTACTAAGTTTACCTTGAAAAAAATGTATGAAAGGTTGAATTGGAGAAAGTACAAGTTTGTTAATTGTGTGAAAAGTTGAAATAGAATTGCTAAGAAAGTGTGAAAGTGTTTTGGAGTATGAATAGGAACTCTGTAAATAAAAAAAAATAAATAAAAATTTTCTTTTTTTTTTTTTCTTGCTAAGGGAAAGTGTTACAGGTGCAGAAGACTTTCATTTGTAGAAGGCATTGGTATGCTTGTTTAATTTGAAAATTTAGAGCGAGTTCAGATTAAAAAACTAAGTATTTAATATATTACAATTGAAATAGAAATTTTCGAAATTGATAGTAAATAGGTTCTGTAGGACTTCGAAATTTAAGCAAAGTTAGTGGCTATAGTTTGACAGGAGAAACTAGAAGGAACAATTGAGGAATGTAATAGTACTTTTTTTTTTTTTAATTTTTATACATGTTACCGCCACTCACGGGCAGAGCCCTTTTCAAGGAGGGGGCATAAACCTAAGAGTGTTAAAACGAATGGCAGAGAGAATATGTATATAGATGATTTACTTCTGTTGTAAACTTCTGATCATTAATTGTTAGTTATCGTTGACTTAATTAGGTCAAACTCACTCATTTTTAATTTATGCTGCATGTTTGAGACAGTTGAGTGAGAGGCAATTTTCATTATTATTATTATTATTATTATTATATTATTATTATTATTATTATTATTATTATTATTATTATTATTATTATTATTATTATTATTATTATTATTACAGCGTCAGGAAGTACTTGCTTAAGTGAAGAAAGCACTTCCACAAACAAAAGTTTTGGTAGAACCTCCAGTATTAGCTTGAGTAACACTTTACTTGCTATGGATTCGTCTGGTCTTCGATTTGGTTCTGGAGCTAGTAGTAAGTTTTTAAAAAACTTGGATGATCCATCGCTTGCTATGAGGATAGATTCAAATCAAATTCTTGACCCAGATTCATTATGGAGAAGAAAAAATTTCACGTAAGAAATCAAATAAGATGGATTATATATGTACTCATTTCATTTGAAATTTCAGCTATTTAATCATTTTCATTGTGTAATTCGATTTATTTTGAATTTTCATGCACTTGTTAAAATTTGCATTCATGTTATTATTAATTTTTTTTTCATTTATGTAATTATTACTTTATTTATTTATTTATTTTTTTTATTAATGTAATTAGTTATTACTTTATTATTTTTTTAAAATTTAAACCTTTGACATTTTTTTGTGTATTTTTTTTTTACAGGTACTTGAAAAATATTTAAAAAAAAAAAAAAGATAAATTATGGACCACTTCACAGTATTTTAAATTTCTCTATTTCTTTCTGTCATTTCTTTTAATGTTTGTCTGAAAATGAAAATTGTTTCAGAAAACTTAGCTGTGGTTATGTTGATGAGTTGGGTAGATTTGAATCTGACCTCCAGCCTGAACCAGACCGAAAGGAAGGTTCCAAACTTTCTCGTACATTGAAGAGATTTGTAAAGTTTGAGGAGAGTAAGGTAAAATTTCTTTTGTAATTTTGAAACTCATATTTAGCATTTTACCAATTTATAAATATACTATGGAGAGTTTATAGTAGCATTTTTGATTTACAAC
>SEYY01002572.1:20000-25000 GCA_009176605.1 Armadillidium nasatum
AAATAGATTTTATGCTTGTTTTCACTTTTGAAACATGTATCTTGCTCATGGGCGCCTTAGGAATTTTCTGTCAATTGTCCTACTTGTCTCAGTCATATTTCACAATATATTATACTGAATATTATGCGTTATCATTACTTGGCATCATTGGGTCGTTTCCCCTTAAGATGTCCTAGATACATGTTACTTTGTGATTAGTTTTCAACCACATTTATGTTTTATCTTTTATTATTGATTTAAATATTATATATTGTATATATGATTAAAAAGCATTTTTTACTTCAAGTCCATTTGTTTTGTTATCTACACTTAGATTTTGGTTTTCCAAGTAAGCATAGTTGCTTATGTGCAATATTCATCAATGATTTCTGGTGTTTATATATATATATATATATATATATATATATATATATATATATATATATATATATATATATATATATATATATATATATATATATTATATGCGAAAAACTTTATCAAACTTTAAAAATCCGACGTCTTGGAATTTTTTTTTTTTTTTTTTTCTTCTTTCTTTCTTCTTCTTCTTCTTCAACTTCACCAATAAAACACTTTTGTTTGACTGATGATGAAATATCTAAAGAGTACGATTGTAGTGAAGTTCGTCTTCCAGAGTTTTCAACTGGAATTCTTTATTCCTGAGACTCAAAGTTTCGGGAATTAAAGTTTCCATTTATTAAAATGATTTCTGTTACGATAATTAGTAAAAGACACATCATATGAATATATATATATATATATATATATATATATATATATATATATATATATATATATATATATATATATATATATATATATATATATATATATATACATAATTTAATTAATTTACTATCACCCTCGATAACACACCCACCTTTATAGAGTGAGAAAATCCAGACACCTCCATTACTATTATTATGAATAGGTGTGTCGGTGCTCTTGTTTTTTTTCTCTCTCTCTCTCATATATATATATATATATATATATATATATATATATATATATATATATATATATATATATATATATATATATATATATATATATATATATATATATATATATATATATGGCTCCTCGCGGGAATTGCCCTATTTGAGATGGGAAGTTTCTTCCTAGGATCTGCTCTTCTTCTATTAGAACATGATTCAATCACTCTACAAATTTGCCTCGGGGTACTTGTTATTCTTGCAGTTCTTTATTATTGGCTTCCCTTGTTTTTCCATTTTATTTTTCCTATCTTTCACCTTTTTATGTACTTCTGTTTGTAATTTCACATTTTCCTTCAAGGTGTTCTCTACCGCTTTCTTAATGGTGACCAGCTGTAATTCCAGTTGTCCGTCCCATCACTAATGTAAGGCACTTCATGTTCTCCGCTCCCCGAAATTGAGGATACTGTTTTTAAACTTTTTTTTTTTTTTTTATCGAACCTCATATTATAGGCACCCAAACCTCAGCTAACCACCTGCACTTGGGGACTAATTCCAACCATAGCTTTCGTTACATGTGGTGCACAGATGGTGACTTGGAGCATTGTTCTGAGAGGCTAACCTGAGGCCACAATTACAGACTAGTATAGTATGGAGTTCTGAAAGCGCTTTACTTGCTCTGGTTTGGTGGACGTCATATCCCACCCAACCGACCCCTATTTTATAGTTTTATCATCTTTTTCATCCATCTGATGAACTTCTATCTTTGTTTATTTATCGCAAATGAGTTTTATTACATGTTATTTTGGTTGACTTGGTCTATTAATAAATCATGTTTTAAAGAAAAGTGAGTGAGGTATTCAGTCAGGTCTCCTCCTAACTTTTCCCTCGTGATTCCTGCCCATCTTTCAACAAGGTATTATTATTATTATTATTATTATTATTATTATTATTATTACTAAAAAATTTAGATGTAAAATGTTTTAAAAGTTTGGTGCCTTTTAAAAGTTTATCAAGGATTCAAAATTTTAAACTCAAGGTGTGTAGGTAGTTCATTTTTAACCATAATATAATATAATATTATTATATATAATATATATATATATATATATATATATATATATATATATATATATATATATATATATATATATATATATATATATATATATATATATATATATATACACACACACCACAAGGGCGGCTCGTCATTAGGGACCAAATGGGCCCGGCCACACCAGTAATTATTTAAAACATTAATTTCTTTTAATAATTGTTTTTCCTAGTATTCTTCATAGTTTTATTTTTTTTTTAAATTCAAATATTTGTAAATTCAAAATTAACTGTGGAGAAACTTATATTGTCACATTTTCTTCAATTTAAAGGTCTGTTATTCGGTGCCCTATTACTTTTATTAGTGTGAATAAATAACAGATATATGCACGCACGCGTCTTGTGACGTCGAGTCCTATTCATTGTATATATATTTTATTTGGGCCAGCTTGCGAGGTGCCCTACACAAACATGGTAAACTTTTTTACTTTTTATGTTAAAGATTTAATAGACTGACATGTTTCGAAATGTTACACATTATTTTTTGTTAACAATACCTTTTTTATGTATTTTTTTTTATTTTATTTATAGTTAATAAAAAATTTTACTAATAAAATAAAAAAATACAATGTTAAAATGCTAGAGTAAATGTTTCTTGCATAATTTTTATAACGGAATCGTGTTGAATTAAAATTTAGAATAGTTTTCTCTAGATATTAAAAATATTACAAGGGTAGCTTTTTAAAATGACTAAAATGGTGTATTGAAAGTAGGCATTAATAAATACACCTATATTTTATTTGTTTATATTTTCAAATACTTCAATACTGAACCTTTTTTTAATTTATATTTATATATTCGTTGTTGTTCTTTTTCTTTTTCTCCACAAACATTTTTCAGTGTACAAACAGCATTCATAGTTCATTAAGGTTTTTGGACATGTTTGATTTCTGCCAAGTTTTTACATTTCACAATGCACAAAATGATCTTTGAATAGTATTTTGACTGACACTGTTGAGCCAAAGATATATGCAGAGTATGTACCTTAGTTGGGAATACTGTCTCGGTGTCTTTTACTACCTCTGCTACTTCCAATCTTTTAATTTTTTTATCCATCTAGAGTCTGCATCATAGCTCAACTTCACTATAAATTTGTTCAAAATTTATTAATTATAAGGAAAAACTATTTTTTCTTTAAAATATTCCAACATTATACCCGTCATACAAAAAGTTATAGTGTAAAGTGAGAAGACACTTAAAATTTCATCAGAAAATAGCAGTTCCAGAAAAATTACAAAAGAACTTAAGGGATAAAGAATACTGTTTCCCAAATTTTCATAGGATTTAAAACTGGAGAGTTTGAACGGTGTTGTTCTGGTGGCATCCTACTATTCCTGGCATATGTAAATCTACTCCACTAGACTCAGCACTTATGTGGGCAATAGCTAATGGAAAATTATATAGCCTCCCATGGCGCTACACCTCTGGATTATGAAGTTGGACAGTCTGAACAAATGCATCTGAAAACAGACCTCCAAAAATATCTGTTCAACTTATATTCGTTTGAAATTCCAAATGGTCCTAAAATTACATCATTTAAAGAAATATTAGCAAACTGGCTGCAGTCTTTCGATGCTAGGTGTTTCTGACTCACTTTATAGAATATTAAATTGTATTTTCCTTTTTTTTATTTTTATTAACATTCATTCTGAGAAGATAAAATGTAGACATTCATTTTTGATTTTTTTTAACACACAATTTTGAAAAGTACTCACTCACTCACTCACTCACTCACTCACTCACTCACTCACTCTCACTCACTCACTCGACTCACTCACTCGACTCACTCACTCGACTCACTCGACTCACTCACTCACTCACTCACTCACTCACTCACTCACTCACTCACTCACTCACTCACTCACTCTCTCTCTCTCTCTCTCTCTCTCTCTCTCTCTCTCTCTCTCTCTCTCTCTCTCTCTCTCTCTCTCTCTCTCTCTCTCTCTCTCTCTCTCTCTCTCTCTCTCTCTCTCTCTCTCTCTCTCTCTCTCTCTCTCTCTCTCTCATATATATATATATATATATATATATATATATATATATATATATATATATATATATATATATATATATATATATATATATATATATATAGAGAGAGAGAGAGAGAGAGAGAGACCTGACTTCACCATTTTTTTCCTCTACGAGCCGCCACTATATATATATATATATATATATATATATATATATATATATATATATATATATATATATATATATATATATATATATATATATATATATATATATATATATATATATATATATATATATATATATATATATATATATATATATATATATATAAACTTCTTGTGTAATGCAGCCACCTTAACATGGTTCAGATACTTTTGTTGTGAGTATCAGCAAGAACTTTCATTGTTATTTGTGTAATTTATCTTTTTATTTTGTTTAATGTATTATTATTATTATTATTATTATTATTATTCCCCCTCGCGAAGGGAACCTCTTTGTTGTAGAGAGGATGCTCAGATACTTTTGTGTCTGCGAAGTGCTACCTTCCATCCTTTTTTACTAACCATAGGTTATGACTTCACTTTTTTGACGAGGTGTTCCTTTGCCCTGCTTTTTGGCCTTCTCATGTCTGTTGTGGCTCAAATCTTTGCCTACCTCGGTGTTATCTTGCATGTGCAACTGGAACTGTGAACTGGGGTTGTATACTTCCCCACAGGTGTGTCGGCCGTGTATGTCAGTTTTGATCGTCGACTAGCTCACAGCTCACGCTGGGTCTGTTAGGGTTTTCGCTTTTTCACTGATGGTTCCAAAATCACCGATGGAGTGGGTGCTTCGGCTTTATTTCCGGACCTTACCCTGTCGCATGCTCTTCCATCCTGTTCCTCGATATTCACTGCAGAATTGGTGGTCATTTTACTGGCTATCTCATGTATATCTGTTCTCAATAAGGACGATTGGTACTCCATTTTTTCT
>SEYY01002572.1:32500-41338 GCA_009176605.1 Armadillidium nasatum
GCGAAAGATGATTAAGTAATATTTCCTGAACCGTGACATCATATATATATATATATATATATATATATATATATATATATATATATATATATATATATATATATATATATATATATATATATATATATATATATATATATATATATATATATATATATATATATATATATATATATATATATATATATATATATATATATATATATATATATATATATATATATATATATATATATATATATATAATACCCACGTTTTAAATATCGATTTTTTTTTTTTTTTTTTTTTTTTTTTTTTTTTTTTTTTTTTTTTTTTGTTTGTTTGCAAAATTTTGGAGTATCATCACCTTATCTGGAAATCAGGCCATTAATTAATAAGTTAATATTCTTATATAAAATTCAAACTTTTTTTATTTATTTATTTATTTATTTATATTTACTATTAGTGAAGAAATGTATGTAGTTTTAGTAGTTATTTTGTTTATTTTTCAATCCTGTTTTTATTTCTTTTGGTGCGTGTCATGCAAAAAAAAAAATTTGGTTCAACAGAATTATTATAATAATAATAATAATAATAATAATAATAATAATAATAATAATAATAATAATAATAATAATAATAATAATAATAGTTATTTTATTACGGAAAAGTTATGAAGTATCGATAAAACGTTTCTATTATTCATGTTTAATTAAAATGTGTTTGTAGAAACAGTTACACACCTTAAGCAATAGAAACAAACACACACCATGTGTGTGTTTGCGAGTTGCGATGAAAGAGTCGTTTGTATTTTTCAAGATGTAAAGTGACTAAAGTTATGAGCGTAATATAGCGAATGACGACTCTCAAAATAGTTGAGTCACTCACGTCACATCGACTACTAAGAAAAAAATAAATATTCGGCTGAATCCGAGAATTTTCGTAAATTTATGTGAGTCACTGACTCAGTCAGTGTGTGGGATTGGTTAGGGAGTAATTTCCGCTGCCATCGAATTAAATAAATCACCAATCCTTAAAAGGATGCGTTGGTTTTTGTGATCATTTCCTTTTAATAATTTTATACTAAGGTAAAATATTATTTTATTGTATTAATAATTAATGAAAAGTGGTAATTACGGTAATATAAGTGTCTGCTAGTCACAGATGTTTCTGGCAGTTTTCTGCCGATGAGAACGGCCCCTTTTTTTACCAAAAAGTGTTCTTTTTTTTTTGTTCTTGAGTAGTCAATATTGTGTTAATTGAGTATGTGGGTTGATAATCTATTTTGGTATGTGAATATTTCATAAAGGGTTTGAAAAAGGTAGTACTATTAAACAAGTGAAAAAATGATAAATTAATGATAATATTTCCAAATTTTTTTTCATTCTCAATTTTGCATTAACAGATGTATAGTAAGTAATAAGAGTTGTAAATGTTTAATTTAATTGTGAGTCCTTGGCTTTTGTTATGCAAAGAATTAAAAACATTTTTATATTTTAAATAAATTTTGGGTACTCTTTAATTAGAGTAGATTTTTAAAATTATATTTTGAATTGAAAATTAACTGTAATAAAAAAAAATATACCGTATTTATCTTTCAACCTTTATATGTAAATTATTGCATTTTCCTTTTACTAAATATTTAAAATGACAATTGATAGTTAAGTGCTTATAAAATCTGTGACAGTTACTATTATTATATATCCTTTTTTAATCCTCCATCCATTAACTTAGAATGTGATAAATAACATTTTTCTCTATTGTTAATGTTATTACTGTAATAAGATTCTGGTTTTAAAAATATTTAGGTTCATAACTCTCACAAGGCTAGTGACAGGAATGTGAATATCCACCTGTGCCAGTTTTTCCTTTCACCTATCATTAAAGGATCAATAATTATGAATTTTGATAACATGTTTTTATGTATTTTAAATCCATCTCGATACGAGAAGTAATTTTAGGTATTCTGGAAAATAAATTATAGTTACTCATTTTCATACTTTCAAATATTAAATAATTTTAGCCTTATTATTGGGTAATATGATGCAGTATGTTATGTATATTTTGATAAAAATAATAATTGTAATTATTTAACCTTTGAATTTAATTATTTATTAACTATATATCACTTTATAAATTTTTTTGCAAAAAAACTATAAAAAAATTTATTTTTCAGACTTATTCTTCCAGTTCAAAATAATGTATACATACAGCCTTTTATTATTACTTATCTGCTCATCATGGGTCGCAGGAGACAAATGCAAATCAATGGAAACCTGCTCTGCCTGCATCAGAAGCCCAAATTGCATGTGGTGTATGAAACCTGGTGTAAGTTTTTATTTGTCAGTATTGTCTTTAGTAACTAGCATTTGTGTATAAGTAATTTGTTCCTTTTAAACAAAGAATATAAATACACTATGTCATTGTTAATCCTGTTTTCAACAAAAAAAAAAAAAATATTTCTTACAAGATTAATTTTAAATAGGCAATCAAAAAATATTTTATGTATGATAATTAAACATATTTCAAGATGAAATTTTTAAGAATAATTTTTGTTTATTGAAAAGATTCTATCATATTCACTGTTTTCACAGGAAAAACAGTTTGATAATAAAGAAATTGTATTGCTTTCTCTTACACCTCAGTTACAGTCCTGTTTTATACTAGTTTTAGGAGTCTTTATTCTTCCACATAGTTCTTAATTCACTTCAGAATTCCACCATGGCTGCAGAAGGTATTCTTAAGTCAACTGCAACATACATGGGAAGTAAAAAGAAAGATAGTATGAGGGAGTTCTGCCCCTAGAATCATGTGAAAAAAAAGTCTTCAAATTAATCAACTGCAACCAAAAATTGGTTTTTCATTTACCAGAAATTATATGAGCTGCATTGCAAGTTTAATAATTTTATTTAAATTTTTTTTTATTTATTTATTTATTTATTTTATTTTGAAAAGAACTGCCTAAAATATTGTTGAATCCTTAACAGTTCTGTTAAAATATCCTTATTACTGGTGTTTCTAATTATTGAAAAGAACTGAAAAAAAAAAAAATTTTTTTGATCCATTTGATGGTAAAACATTAATTCAGCTTTAATCAACAATTTTACTGTAATTTTAAATTTTTGAATCATTAGAAATATTTTCTTCAGAGTTATATAAAGCTTTTTCTTCTTCCACAGAAAAAAAAAATAAAAATAAAAAATTTGAAAATTTTCTTTGTAACAATTTTGCTTGGTGCTTCAAAATCTTCTCATGCCTTCCTCTGGTTCCCCTCATTCTTATCCTTATTATTTGTAAATGTGTATATATATATATATATATATATATATATATATATATATATATATATATATATATATATATATATATATATATATATATATATATATATATATATATGAGTGGTTATCAGTTTGCATTTATTTATTTTAGAATTTCACATCTGACTCTGAATCATTTTCGAGGTGCAAAGAAAGACAAGGCCATTTGGATATTTGGAGGGAAACTTGTGGCATACAGTATGTTATCGAACCAGAAAATTATTTTGAGGTATTTAAGGATCTCAGATTAGCTGAAGCTGGTGTTGTTGCTGGAAGTCATTCTTCATTTAGCAGCAGTAGTTTCGGAGCAGGATATCAGGAAGAGGGATTGATTCAAATGAAACCTCAGCATGTGGGAATGTCTCTTAGAATTCGTAAGCTTTTCATTGCTATTACTATTATTGTTCCTCACCATTTAGCTGTCTTTATATTCACAATTTTTGATATTGTTAAGAAATCAACTCTTTGTTTTGAAATATTAATTCATATATTTTTATCTCAGAGGAATCTCAGAGTATGAGCATAACATTTAGGCAAGCAGAAGATTATCCAGTTGATTTATATTATTTAATGGATTTATCACAAAGTATGGCAGACGACAAGGAGTCACTCTCCGCTCTGGGTCAGCAGTTGGCAGAAGAAATGCAAAACATAACACGCAATTTCAGACTGGGTTTTGGATCTTTCGTTGACAAAGTTGTAATGCCTTATGTTAGCACTGTGCCTGAAAAGTAAGTTCATTTTAGTTTATATCAATTAAATTTGTATGTCAAATATGGTTCTGATTAACGAATCTCTATCACCAGCCCCTTTTACCATATGCTTCTTATATTATTATAAAAGCGTTTATTTACTAACCCTATCAATTGTTTCGTTTCAATTCAAAATTTCCATTTTAAATTTAAATTGACCCTAGTTGCTAACTGTACCCTCCTTAGTCCTGAATGGATGTACCCTTCATTCAAAGATATAACATTAACAGCTGGTCAAATGTGTTAATTTTTATTTTGTTTTTTTTTTTTAACTTTCTTTTAAAGTTATATTTTTCATTTACTTTATTAGGTTGATTGCCCCTTGTGATGGCTGTGCCCCACCTTATGGATTTCGAAATGCCTTAAGACTATCCACTGATGCATCACATTTTGTTGTGAGTTCGAATGTCATTTGATTGATGTATATTTTATTTTAGTATTATTAATATATATATATTTATATATTATAATATATATATATATATATATATATATATATATATATATATATATATATATATATATATATATATATATATATATATATATATATATATATATATATATATATATATATATATACAAAACAAAATTAGCAAGAAGTGGATAAAGCCCCTGTATCAGGAAATTTAGATGCCCCTGAAGGTGGTTTTGATGCTATAATGCAGGCCATTAAGTGCAAAGAACAGATTGGATGGAGAGAATCAGCGAGGCATTTACTACTGTTTACTACTGATGCTGGTTTTCATTATGCTGGGGATGGAAAAGTGAGTAAAATGTCACTATATATATATATATATATATATATATATAATATATATATATATATATATATATATATATATATATATATATATATATATATATATATATATATATATATATATATATATATATACTATATATATATATATTCTTATATGCTCATACCCCAATTTCCCCATATCATCACTATGGATCTTCCCCATGTCTCCCTTGTACCAACTACCCCTATACCAGTCTCCCTCTCCTCGCCTTCTGTACTAAAACATATTATTCTCTCCTTATATATATATATATATATATATATATATTATATATATATATATATATATTATATATATATATATATATATATATATATATATATATATATATATATATATATATATATATATATATAATATATAATGTTTTCATTATTTCTGGAGTTGCTTACCATGCTTAAATTATCAATAAAATTCATTTCTTCTTCATATCAATATATGATATTTCTTTTCTGAATGTATCCATGTATGATAATAAAGATGCCTCCTGTTATCAGTGAACTTGATAATGTTTTTTTTTTTTTTTGATTTTTTCTTATCACAATTTTGATTAGTAATTTTGTTGTGAATTTTTTTGGTAGATGTTTTTAAAAGTTACAGGAGTATATATATATATATATATATATATATATATATATATATATATATATATATATATATATATATATATATATATATATATATATATATATATATATATATATATATATATATATATATATATATATATATATATTATAAATTGGTAAGGTTAAATTTGAAAATAGACTTTAACGTGTTTGAACAAGTTTATACTTCGTACTCATTATAATACTATCCTTAATCCCTTTCTCTTTACATAAGCAAAGTCTATTTACTACTGCTTCATATTCTTGTTTTTATCTTCTTCAATTCTTCATTTTTGATAACTATTTATTAACTACCAAATTTTTATACTTTTTTTTTATATATATTTATGTATCAAGAAAAAGTAAGAAAATGTTAATTTCTTAATTATATTGGTACGTTAATCCAATTTAGTGTTATTTTATTTCTTATGTAACAGGATTAATCACTCGGTTCGTATTCAGTATTTCAATACATTTGAATTTTTTTACACGAAATGTTAACCCATCATTGACATTACCTATTTTTAAATACAGCTTGGAGGTATTGTGAAACCAAATGATGGAGAATGCCACTTGGACAATGATGGTTATTACACTTACTCCAGTATATTAGATTACCCTTCTGTATCTCAGGTAAGTTTATTTCCTAGACTAAAATATATTACTATATAGGGATAGACATTATAAATTGAAGAGGTTCAATATTTCTGTTTTTAATTCCAAAGATTAATCAAGTAGTTAAAGAAGAAAATATCAACCTTATATTCGCTGTTACTTCTGAGCAGTCCTCCGTCTATAAAAAATTATCTTACATGATCGAAGGATCAAGTGCAGGAGAACTAGCAGCAAATTCATCCAATATTGTAAAATTAGTAAAAGATGAATATAATGTAAGTATATTTAATTGCTTTTTAGTTGGAAATTTTTTTTTTTTTTTTTTTTTTTTTTTTTTTTTTTTTTTTTTTTTTTTTAAAGGAAATTAATAACATAATCTTACTAGACTGAATTTTAATATTAAAAATGTACTTTTTTAATCTGGTAGAAAATTACTAGTCGGGTAGAGCTGAAGGACAATGCACAAGCACCAGTATCTATCCGTTACTTCTCCAGATGCAAATCTACATCTGGACCAGAAATTGAAACTTCTGTTTGTGAAGGCCTCCGTGTAGGAGATGAAGTAGAATTCAGGATGGAAGTTACGGTAAGTTTTTTTTTTTTTCTTTTTCTTTCACGCATCACCACCGCTCACGGGCAAAGCCCTATTCAAAGTTATTCTTCTCATAAATATTTTAGCATTTGAAAATAGCCTTTGTTTTAGGGGTTATATATATATATATATATATATATATATATATATATATATATATATATATATATATATATATATATATATATATATATATATATATATATATATATATATATATATATATATATATATATATATATATATATATATATATATATATATATATATATATATATATATATATTATATATATATATATATATATATATATATATATATATATATATATATATATATATATATATATATATATATATATATATATATATATATATATATATATATATATATATATATATATATATATATATGCATTTTATATCTAATGCTAATGTTATTACTTTGCAAAGGGAATATTTGTGAAAACTTTTTAATGCAATTAATATTTTTTGTTTTTTATAAAACTAATTTTTGAAAATATTACAATTATTTATATTATCTTAACATCTTATTTAGGTTGACGAATGCCCCAAAAATAGATCTTTATGGAAACAACAAATCGAGATTTCTCCCGTTGCTCTTCCCGATAAATTAATTTTAGACTTAGAAATGCTGTGCAATTGCGAATGCGAAAAGGAAGGAGATATTGTAAGTATATTTATTTTTTAAAAAATCTTTTAAGTCTTACGTTTGCAAGTCAAAAATTGTTTCTTTTGAGTTTTAAAATGTTCTGTCATTCCGTATCTCAATAGTTGATCCAAGATTACTAACGTATTCTAAAATTATAATTTGTTAGTGTGATATAATTTATTTCTGAAGTTTTCATTTTGGTACAGTTTTATACTCTTCATTAAATTAATAATGCTTTTATTTGTAGAATCACATTGTAAATGCAACAGAATGCAGTGGTAAAGGCACTTACCAATGTGGTGTGTGTGCTTGTTACGGTAAATATCGTGGTAGGCACTGCGAATGTGGACCAGACACTCCTTGGGGAGATGGAGTTATCGATGAAGCTGCCTGTAGAGCTGATAATTTCTCCAGTATTTGTTCTGGCCAAGGATCTTGTAGTTGCGGTGAATGCAAATGTCATGATAGAGACAATGAAAATGAGGTATGTTATACTAAAAATATTATTATTATTATTATGTAAAGCTGGGTGATATACTTTCTAATACACAACAAATAAAAACTGGTGTTCCATAGGTTTCCATACTAGCGCCGCTTCTATTTTCAATATATACAAACAACTTAATCAATTCACACAACTCCTCTGTCTTGGTCGTATATTATATATCTATGTTGATCAATGACAAAAACCCCGAAACTCTCTCCCAAAAAGTTAAAAGTATTATTATTATTATTATTCATGATCGTCGTCATTATTATTATTATTACGTTTACTATTATTATTATTAAATGTCAGTTAATACTTATTACTTTACTTGTAAAATGACAAGTTACTAGTTTTAAATGAATATATATAAATGAATATAAGCATTGTTAATGTATAATAAAATAATAATACATTTTAATTTTTAATAAATAGTAAGAAAAGTATACAACTGAATTTAAAAAAATATGGTAATAATTAAAACTGTAATTTCACAGTAATCAGTAGTTAATTTTGTGAAAGTATTATTTGATTAAAATCTTTTTTCTATTTTTAATCTTTGTGAGTTATAATATAGTTGAGGAACATTTAATTCAAGAGATAAATGTCTTTGTATTTTTCTACGTACAGTTTTTTCACCTTGTGATTGAAACTATCATTTACCGAAAATCTTAAATTCATTTTTAATGCTTTTCAACTTTTCAGATCATAAGTGGACAGTTTTGTGAATGTACCAACTTCCTTTGTGAGCATCATAATGGACAGATATGTTCTGGACCCGACCATGGATCTTGTGTATGCAGCAAATGTCTTTGCAAGCCTGGCTGGAAGGGAGATGCTTGTGAATGTAAGAACAGCACCCAAGATTGCATTAACCCAGGTAAAAGGCTGTAATTTCGTTATCATTGATATCAAATATAAATTTACTTAGTTATATTATCTCACGAGTTTAAAAAGAAAATAGTTAAAATGTTTGTGTTATTATAAAAAATTTCATCGAATTTATTTCC
>SEYY01002573.1:30000-40000 GCA_009176605.1 Armadillidium nasatum
TCTCCACTTATTTTTTCTATCTTCCAACGCTAATAACTTTTTATAAAATGCATTTGGTTCATTTTTTTTATTATTTTCGTAACCAGGAGATAAAATCCTTTATAAATATATATAAATTGCTATATTTCAGATATATATATATATATATATATAACTCACGTGCTTGATTTGATTCATTTAACAGACATTTAATATCAATTTTCTCGAGTTTAAATTCACTTATCATTTTCTAATTAGGTTTGTTAGATTCCTCGATCATTCAAGATGTAGGGCTCCTACAATAAAATTATATTACACCTTATTATTAATTAAGAATTCAGTCGCAATCAAAATTGTTCTGCAATCTCATATTTTCGTCAAATTACAATCAAATGGGCTCAAACTTGTACAGTAGAATCCTTATATAGCAAGGAATAAATTGATATCCATATAAATTCTCTATCTTAATTAATAAAATGATAAAGAACGTTGCAATAATCTAAAGTTCAACTCTTACTATTGGACGGAAAGAAAGCGCGGTAAGAAAATTCTAGAATTCGAAATAGCCAGTCACCTGGTAACAGACGAAATCATTAAGATTAAACTTCCAGTTATGAATTAGCAATTAATCTTTATATATTTCAATTCACTTAATGTTTGTGATATTCTTGCAGTAAATATCGATTAATGAAAGATCAATTTAAATATCTCACAAGGAACTACTTTACGAACGAAATACAGATACCCGCTTACATTGCCCAAGAAGGCAGTCTAGAAGTGAACTCGTTAACGGAGGTTGTGTACATATAGTGCTTCTAATATTTTCTTATTTTGTATTAAATTTAATAATAACTTAATTATCGATTCAATTAAAATTGGGAATATTAGTGTAAAGATCGGTGATTCAATTAAATATTCTCAGAATTAATATTTCCTTCAATTGACGTAGATCGTTATTGCATAATTTTCGTCAAGCATATTATTTATAAACTCATGTTCGGTACAACTCGTAAGTAGTTTATCATACAAGGTTTGTAAGTATAGCGGTTATACTTTCCGTCATCTCCAGTTTGGTCTACTATCTGTAAGTGTGTTCCATTACAACTGGAAACAATAATAACCTTTATTATTGCTTCCATCACTGTACTTAGTTTAAATCATTGTCGTATCATTTGTATCGTGACTGGTTTACACACATTAGTATTATTGTTACATACATTCTACTACTAAATGAAAACAACCTTACAATTTACTTGTCTCACTTTAATTCAAGTGAATTTAACAGACATCTACGATTCTTATTTCAATTTCCACCTAGTCTCTTCTCAATCATCCTTCCTGACTTTCAGGTGTTGTTTTAGTTAAACCTGGTGTCTATTTTGGAGTTCAAGATTGATAAGTGACCGGTTGCAGTGTTGAGAAATGTTGTAATCGATTATTTATTGAACTTTAATGAAAACTTGGACAACATCCCTGGTTTAAACAAAGCAGGCAAGGTGGATTACTTTACAATATACAACCTGTATTACACAACCATAATAATCGGGGAAACAACCCGGAACACCCCCCTCCGTATACAACTGCATTTTTTATTTGGTTTTCCAAACCAGCTGTTGAGCAATACTTGCAGTTTATTGCGTTAAAAAACAGTTGTTTGGAAAAGAGTGATTTTACCAGTTTGTTCGACAAATAGAAGCTGTCGTCAGAATTGGAAAAAACATCTCGGGCCCCATAGTATTATATTTTTTTTTTTTTTATTATACTGCTATTTAGGCTATTTTCAATTTGGCAGTAATCCTTTAATTTCCTTTTACTGCTATTTTTAGGTTGCCTTCAACTTGGCAGTAATCTTATTTTTTATATTTTCTTTAATGCTAATTTAAGTTGCCTTCAGCTTGGCTACTAGTAATCTTTATTTTTTATATTTTTTTAATATTTTTTTTGTTTGGTTTGTTTGCGCGTTTAATTGTGGGGGACGTCCACCACGGTGCAGACTTAATAAAGTCTGCCAAACTCACAACGGTTACAAATCAAGGAGATTATACATCACAAGAAAATAAACAATCGGATTTAATGAGAACTTAAGTATTGTTTAACATTGTGAATGTGGATCACATTAAGGTTACATACTCGTACCATATACTTGATACTCTAAAAATTTAACTCAATTTTTTAGATCTGTTTGTTAGGTCTAGTTAATTGAGTACATCTCTAAAAATTTAACTCAATTTTTTAGATCTGTTTGTTAGGTCTAGTTAATTGAGTACATCTCTAAAAATTTAACTCAATTTTTAGATCTGTTTGTTAGGTCTAGTTAATTGAGTACAACTCTAAAAATTTAAGCTCACTCTTTTAGACTTGCTTACATAAGGTCCAGTTGATTGAGCACAACTCTAAAAATTTAAGTTCACTCCTTTAGACTTTCTTACATTAAGTCTAGTTGATTGAGCATACCTCTAAAATTTTAAGCGATCACAGGTCAGAGGAAATTTACATCACAAATAAGCGTTCTGACTTGTAATTTAAAATTCCAATTATCTATTTAATTGATATATTTCAACAGAGCTTTAATTAAACTTCAATTTATTTAATTAAGCTCTCCATTTTAAAGGGCCAATTTACCTTTACAGGTCTATATCTTAACAGAGTTTAAGTTAAAATTTAATTCATTTAATAGGGTTATTTAATCGGTTCATTTTAAACGACCATCCAGTTAAATCTTAATTTATCATGACGACCCCCGATCCAGAACAACGACTTGTCAGATATGGGAGAAGCTAGAAGATTAGACAATGCGAAGAAACAAAGAAAATTACTACGGTCTCGAGCGACAAAGTCCGTCCATGAAATAGATAGGATAATTAGCGATCCTGAACCTCATCTGGGGAGACTAATAGCGCTAGTCAAAACCTTAGAAGGTATCGAGGCAGACTTAAGTGGGTTCGATACTATCATACAAGAGTCCTTAGATGACGACGCACTCTCTAGAGACGACGATGAATGTTTTGAGCGTCATATGGCGATCACAGATAAAATTGAAACGACCAAACTAATTTTAGAACCCCTTAAGAGAGAATCTGCCACACCTACCATTAATTCCGCTTCGGAGACCCCGCGCGTACCCGAGGCTTTCAAACTTCCCACTAAACGCCTACCAACCTTCGATGGAGATATATTGACTTTCTCCAATTTCATAGAAGTGTTTGAGACAAATGTGGAAAATAAAGGGTACTCCGAGATAAATAAGTTGAATCTACTATTAGATTGTCTCAAGGGTCCCGCTCTCAAATTGGTTTCTGGTTACACAGTCTCAGGCAACAACTACAAGATCATTCTAAATTTACTGAAGAGAGACTTTGGTAATCCTGCTAAGGTCAAGGAGACCTTGATATCGAAATTGCTGAACATATCAGCTCCCAAATACGATTACCACCAGCTTTATCAATTTAAAGCGGAGGTACATTGTTACGTCGAATCCCTCAAAACAAAAGGAATGATCAACAATTGCGGCAGCTGTTCAACTCTTTTAGGAGTGCTTCTTGCCAAAAAACTCCCAGCTCAAATAAGAGAAAAAATCCTCTGGGAAAACTCAAAGGACAAATCAGAAGATGCTTGGACTTTGGAGTCTCTGATGGACAGTTTAAATCAAACATTAACTGTCCTAGAGGCTTCTGGTCAATCCTTGTCTTCCAGTACAAAAAATGAGAAGACATCTTCCAAGAATTCTGACAATAACTCCTCATCGAACAACAAGTGGAAGACTACTGGGACAAAGCCCAAGCAATCAACTGTGTTAGTCACCACACAAACTAACCTTCCACCACCCACTAAACCATCCCAGAAATCAAATAATAATAATAATAACAATAATAATAGCAAAAATAATGGTAGTAATGATGTTAAAATTCATGGCAATAATAAAAATAGTAATAATAATCAGAATAACAACAATGCTACTAATGTGAATGTAAAATGTAGATTCTGCCGTAGTAAACACTACACTTCTGAGTGTGGTTTACTACCCTCTCTCGAATTAAGAAAACAAGTGGCGGAGACACACCAATGGTGTCTCAAGTGTTTGGCCTCATATCACCCTACTAATGAGTGCCAAAGCAATAAGACTTGTTTCAACTGCAAGTCCCCAGAGCATCATACCGCTCTTTGTGATCAATTCCAAAAACCGGTACGCGTTTCTCTCCCCCAAACTTCATCAAATAATGTAACAACGACACTCTCATCTTACAACAGTGGGGTAGCGTTACCCATTGCCGATGTGACTATATTTAAGAATAAAAAACCAATAATGGTGCGAACCCTTTGTGACCAGGCATCACAAAGGACACTAGTTACCAGATCAATTTCCAAATTGTTCAACTGTGTTCCTAATTCCAAAATAAACATAGCTATCAATGGTATTAACCATAAAGGAACTCCTTCTGAACATGATGTTGTAACCCTTAACATCAAGACTAAGGAGGGAGTCGTTCCCGTTTCTGCCGTCGTTGTAGACTACTTACCCAATGATTTGAATATTCCAGGTCTGGTGAAGACTACCACAATGTTGAGGAAGCATCATGTTCCCCTCGCAAACCCTTATCCAACCAGTGACAGAGTTTCAGACATTGGAATTTTGCTCGGAGCTGATCACCTAAACAAATTTCTTAAATCTTTTGAGAAGGTTCATGACGTCAACTTAATGAAAACTAACCTTGGTCATATCATATGGGGACAACTGCCCTTCACTTCTAGTAATTCTGACGCTCAAGTTACAGTCGTGTCTTCATTTCGGACTGAGATTCAGTTCACCGAAGAGATAAATAATTCTCACTTATCATTTATTAATGATGATAAAACCTCAACTCTTTCTCTCACTGCATATGAGGAAGGAGATCCTTTATCCAAGTCTTCGATTAATGAAGACAATTCTTTAATTATACCCGTTTCAAATGAGTATCCAGATCAAAACTCCACGACTGACTTAGATCGTCTGTGGTCTCTTTCTCACATTGGCATACTTCCCAACGAACAGTTTACGGATGCTGAAAAAACTACCTTAGAGTCCTTTAAGGATAACCTACGATTCGAGAATGGGAGATACGTTGTTTCTTTACCCTGGCGCGATAATCATCCTCCCCTTCCAGATAATTACTCCTTGTCAAAGTCTCGTTTATATAGCGTTTTGAAAAAACTGAGGGAAAGCCCTCAACTTCTCAAATCGTATGATGATGTGATTAAGGACCAATTGGCCCGTGACTTTATTGAGGAGGTCAAACCATCGAATCTTGTACATCCTGAATCAAAATTACATTATCTCCCACATCATGGTGTTCGTAAATCATCTTCAACTACCGCCCTGAGGTTGGTATACGATTGTTCCTCGGGAAATCCTAGCTTAAACCACTGCCTTCATAGTGGTCCTTCTCTCATTACTGATCTGGGTAAACTACTACTTAAATTTCGTATCAAACCTTATGCCACCTCTTCAGATATTGAAAAGGCATTTTTGGGTATTCGTCTAACTGAGAAAGATCGAGACTCTACTCGATTTTTGTGGGTCCGAGACCCCTCAGATCCACATTCTCCTCTCGCCACGTATCGTTTTAAGTCAGTATTGTTTGGAGCGACGTGTAGCCCCTTTTTACTGGCCGCATGCCTCCATCATCCACGTAAATCAGTCTGAAATAGCGTATAAAGACACTATTTTAGAACAAATCTATGTTGATAATCTTTTTGGAACGTTTGAAACCGAAGAAGAGATTGGATCCTATTTCACCAATACACGGTCTTTATTCAGCAAGGCTGGCCTCAATTTGAGAGAGTGGGCTTCTAATTCCCCCCTTGCCACTTCTACATTTCAGGAACAGAACTTAGGCATAGAGGGACACCTCATAAAGATGTTAGGCATGGAATGGGATGTCAAATCAGATACCATGTCTTACCCTTCTCGTAAACTCAATTCTGAAGCTAATACCAAACGTAAAATATTACAAAACGTAGCCTCAATATTTGATCCTTTAGGAGTCTTGTCACCAGTGGTTATAAGAGGCAAAATACTTCTACAAAAAATTTGGAAATTAAAGTTGAATTGGGATACTAAAATTCCAGATGCTCTTCAAAAGGAGTGGAAATCCATCTCCAACCACCTTCAAAATTGTTTGAACTTCAAGTTGCCTAGACAACTTATTCACACACAAGAAGTAGAACTTCATGCTTTCTCAGACGCATCTGGTTCTGCTTACGCCACTGTTGTTTATGTGGTGTCATGTTTAGATACCAATCCAATTTCAAATGTACTTATTTCTAAGGTAAAGGTTGCGCCTATCAAGGAACTCTCCATTCCGCGACTAGAGTTAATGGGAGCTTTACTTTCTTCGCGCATATTGAAATTTGTGATTGACACCTTTGATAATATCCTTGTATTTCGTAATATTTACGCTTGGATCGATAGTCAGGTTGCGCTCCAATGGTTGTATTCTAAGAAACAACTCCCCACCTTTAACCAGAATAGAGTAGATGAAATCCATAAAAATCCTTCCCTCAGTTGAGTGGAAGTATGTCCCAACCGAATGTAATCCCGCTGATTTAGCTTCACGTGGGTCAGGATAGTAAGTATATATTTTCTAAACTTTGGGGCTCCGGTCCCCCATGGCTTTTAGATCCCCCAAGCTGGCCAGTATGGAAGGATCATCCTTCACTTGTCTGCAGGAGATGAGGAAATTCCTGTAGTGGCCACCACTATCGTAGTAGATCCCCCCGAAACTACAATATTAAATTTGCATGCTTACTCGTCTTTAAACAAAGCCTTGCGTATCACTAAATTAATAATTCGTTTTGTAAATAATTTAAAAAAATGTAACTCTGCCTTTAAATAAATCTATAATTAAACCGAAATTCTCGCATCAATTCTCCATTGAAGAGAATCAGAACGCTGAACTTTATTGGATTCGAAACCATTCAGAGAGAATTTTTTGAGTCCGAATTAAACCATTTTAAAAATAATTTGTCTATTACTTCTTTATGTAAACAACTAAGTTTAGTTTTAGTGGATGGAATTATTCGTTGCGATAGACGTCTAAGTAACTCTTCACTTCCATATGATACTAAATTCCCCATTTTGCTTCCCTTTAATTGTTATTTTACGAAGTTACTCATATGGGACACTCACTTATCGCACCATCACTTAGGTACCTCCGAACTTCTACTAATAATTCGCAGAAAGTATTATTTCACTCGCATGAGAACCACCATTAAGAAGGTCACTCGACCTTGCTTGCTTTGTAAACGTTTACAAGCAGTACATTTCCGCCCTGCCCCCTTAGCAGCATTACCCAAAGCTAGAGTAATGAATACTAGACCTTTTACAGTAATCGGCGTCGACTTAACGGGTTACTTTCTCATTAAAACTCCCAAAGCCAGTACAGTTAAGTGTTACATTGTTTTGTTCACATGTGCCACCACTCGAGCTGTACATCTGGAACTTGTTCTAGATAACAGTACCGAATCCTTCCTTCTTGCGTTACGTCGTTTCATGGGCAGACGTGGAGTGCCTTCAATAGTTTTTTCAGATAATGCTACTTATTTTCAAGCGTCTTCTCAATATCTTAAACAACTACATACTCTACCTTCTGTCAAAGACTTCCTATCACAACATTCCATCACGTGGAGGTTCAATCCAGCTCGTAGTAGTCACTATGGCGGATTCTTCGAGAGACTAATAGGGATAACAAAGTTACATTTAAAACGCACCTTAAACAAAGCTTTCATATCCTATGATGAGTTCTATACTGTTTTAATCGAAGTTGAGTCAGTACTCAACTGTCGACCCCTTACCTTTGTGGGGGATGAACTTCAATGTGAAGACCCCCTTACTCCTTCTCACTTATTAATGGGGTACAAATTGAATTCCTTACCAATCCCATTAGAACTCTCGGACACAGATATCACTTACCTGGACCCTGTTAAGATCAACAAACGCTACCGATATCTCCTCTCTCTTATATCTAAATTTCGCTTCTTCTTGGGAGAAAGATTACCTTATCAATCTGAAACAATCATGGAATGTTTCTGGTAAGACTAACATCTCCATTGGAGATGTGGTTTTAATTGAGGACGACGGTCCTCGCCTAAAGTGGCGTTTAGGTATCATAAAAACACTCCATACTTCTCCCGACGGACATGTTAGATCGGTTTCCTTAACTACTAAGAACGGTGAAATAACTCGCGCTGTCATTCACTTATATCCTTTAGAAATTCACTCTAACATATTTGATCCTCCTTCAGAGGAGCCATCTGCGCTAACCTTGACTCCTCCGAGAAGATCAGAACGTCAAGCTAATGCCTTGGCGAAGCAGCGAATAAAGGCTATTCTTGACAAAGAATAACTCCTTTCTTTGCTGTCATCATCCACTTATATCTAGAACACTTAGACAACACAGCACCCACACCATAACGTCTTAAATCTGTGATACATTTACACAAACTCTAACTTTGTCTCAAACTCCATCCTTCAATAGCATGAATGATATCCTTACGCTCTCTTAAATGAGTTTACTCATTTCCTATCTTTCTGGCACACTTCACTCCCAGGGGGTTTCTGTCCTCGGTTCTAGGGTGTCGCAAATCGCTCTTACGTGGGGTCGGTACGTTCCTGACGTCCTCCTTGGTTGCAGTACCTCATCGGATGGTCGGCCGATGTCCGTGGTTAGTACTCTTGGAAGGTCTCCCTATCCTGAAAAAAAAAAAAAAAAAAAAAAAAAAAAAAAAAAAAAAAAAAAAAAAAAAAAAAAAAAAAAAATAGATGGACGAGTTCCCTTAAGTTCAGTCATTCTGATTTCATAAGGGTTAACCTAGTGTTACCCTATCATACAACTATGTATGGAGTAGATCCCGGATTACTCGAGCCCCCCGTGGTGAATGCAAGCCATAGTTGAGGGGTTAGATGGTTCGGCGGGTAAGTCTATCATCCCCACCATTCTCTTACTTTCGATGACTGAACACCCCTATGCCAAGGAGACTTTGTTCCACTGTTTGAGAAAGGGGTTCCACCCCATTTACGGCAAGGGAATTATCCCACCTGGGTTGAAGGGTTATTTTCCTCGAGTCGTCACAATCGGACATCTCTGCGGCCTCCCAAAGGGGTGAGCTAATTGGAGGGTGAAGGATTGGACCGATCCATTCCCTTATTACTCGTTTGCGACATTCCTTAACTCGAGGTCAGTTTTCCTGGGGGTTGGAGTTGCAAGCTTATCCGCAAACATTCTTACTTTATATCATTCATGTATGTTGTTGGGTGGAGATAATTTATTTCTAATCTCCTCATAAAACTCTCACAAACACCAGTTTGTACTCATTGTTTTCTCTTTTTTTTCGGGGGAGTTAATGTTTCGATTTATAAGTAAAATCTAACCAGCTTATTATGTTATAATAGAAGAAATAAATGAATGAATCTGACGAGCCTTTTTCTATGCTCTTGAAGTAGGAATGCTTTCTAACTTTATCGTTTATATTATTATAAGATAATATTTATTTAATTCTTATTCCTTCCAATTATTTTATTTCTGTATTATAATATGATTCATTATATCTTTATATTTATTAAAATTCATTTCTTCCTTACAACTCCAATTGCTGTAAAAGAATTCATACGCGAGACACCGTTTAAGGCCGCCCGCCATGTTGAAGTTTCCGAGTTTTGTTTTTTTGCGGGCGAAAAATTCTATCTTCCAACGCTGTAACTTTTTATAAAATGCATTTGGTTCATTTTTATAATCATTTTCGTAACCAGGAGATAAAATCCTTTATAAATATATATAAATTGCTATATTAGATATATTATATATATATATATATATATATATATATATATATATATATTATATATATATATATATATATATATATATATATATATATATATATATATATATATATATATATATATACTCACGTGCTTGATTTGATTCATTTAACAGACATTTAATATCATTTTTCTCGAGTTTAAATTCACTTATCATTTTCTAAT
>SEYY01002573.1:52500-57500 GCA_009176605.1 Armadillidium nasatum
AAGGAAAAAAAATGGTTACAAAGTAATGAAAAGGGTCACAAAGTAATGAAAAAGTCACCCCCAGACCAAAATATCAATTTCACTATTTACTTAAATCAATATTTCGGTTCGGGAGTGACCTATATCAAACACAAAATACAATTGATACCTTTTTCAATACTTTTTAACCAAACTTCATCGATTTAGGGTGCAGGATCATATATATATATATATATATATATATATATATATATATATATATATATATATATATATATATATATATATATATATATATATATATATATATATATATATATATATATATATATATATATATATATATATATATATATATATATATATATATATATATATATATATATATATATATATATATATATATATATATATATATATATATATATATATATATATATATATATATATATATATATATATATATATATATATATATATATATATATATATATATATATATATATATATATAATATATATATATATATATATATATATATACGTATCTTCTCTTGTTCTTGGGGTCATTTCTTGTTGTTGACATAAACAGGGAAACTTAAACCCTTCTCTTTCATCTTGGATCGAATTTGAAAATATTGTCTTTTTCAAATGATCCTTTGATGGTCAGAGCTTGGCTTCTAACATATATATATATATATATATATATATATATATATATATATATATATATATATATATATATATATATATATATATATATATATATATATATATATATATATATATATATATATATATATATATATATATATATATATATATATATATATATAATATATATATATATATATATATATATATATATATATATATAGTATATATATATATATATATATATATATATATATATATATATATATATATATATATATATATATATATATATATATAATATATATATATATATATATATATATATATATATATATATATATATATATATATATATATATATATATATATATATATATATATATATATATATATATATATATATATATATATATATATATATATATATATATATATATATATATATATATATATATATATATATATATATATATATATATATATATATATATATATATATATATATATATATATATATATATATATATATATATATATATATGCATAAAGGATATTAATTAATTCTTTGTATATTAAATTGAATTCTTTTCACAAAACTCTTAATTTTGAATATCGACGTCAAATGATTAAAAAATAAAAACAATAAAAAAACAAAAACATATTTTTCCCAATCAAGGTAATAGGTTTTTTCATTATTTTTCAGCTCATCAATTGCGGAATTGAAATTTTTCTTTGTTTTTTTTGTTGTTTTTTCTTTGTTTTTGTTTTGTTTTTAATTTAGGAGAGAATGTCGCATCATTTGTTACCGGACATTTATTAATTTGTATTCATTAGTAAATTTAACAGGAAATGGGATTTTTTTTCATTCTCTCTCTCTTTCTCACTCTCTTTTCTCTCTTTTTTTCACAAAGCTCACTTTTCCCCTCTCTCTCTCTCTCTTTGTTTCATCTTCTCTCCTCTCTTTTTCACTCTCTTTTTCTCACTCTTTTTTCTCTCTTTTTTTACACAACTCACTTTTCCACTCTCTCTTTGTTTAATCCTCTCTCCTTTCTTTTTCACTCTCTCTCTATCTCTTTGTTTTTCTTTCTGCATTGTATTCTGCTTCTCACATCAAAGTCATTGCTCTATTTAAGGAACAGGAAATTGCTTACTACTATCCAACCAAAGAATAGAACCAACAATTTAAAAAAACAACAACCAAAAGTTCTTCTGCTTCTCATTCTGCACTTTTGTTTTTGTTTCTATGACTGAGCCTCTCTTTGTTTCTGTACGTATTTCTGTATAGACCTTCAGTCATTTCTTTCTGTGTCTGTCATTCTTTTCTCACTGTATCTGTTTTCAAAGTTTTCATCAAGCCTGGCTGTGCGAATTGCAATCTATCTGTGCGTTTTTCGGACTCTGTCTTATTATTTTCCACAAAATTACTCTCCCTCACTAAAAAAAAAATAGAGAGAGAGAAAGAGTAATAGAATGAAAGAGATAAAGAGAGTGGGATAAGGAGAGAGAGAGAGAGAGACAGAGAGACAGAGAGAGGCAGAGAGAGAGAGAGAGAGAGAGAGAGAGGGAAAGTGAGAGACTAACAAAGATCTACTTCAAATCTTGAAATGCCACTCTTCATTCAAAATTTCCACTCCTATTCTCGTCTGCTCGAGTTATAAAAAAAAAAATTATATTTAATATTTACTCAAATAATACACAAACACAAAAACACACCTATATATATATATATATATATATATATATATATATATATATATATATATATATATATATATATATATATATATATATATATATAATATATATATATATATATATATATATATATATATATATATATATATATATATATATATATATATATATATATATATATATATATATATATATATATATATATATATATATATATATATATATATATATATATATATATATTTATATTAATTTTTTTATTACAATTTTTTTTAATATTTTATTTTTCAAATTAATTTTTTTATTTTCTTCTTTTAATTGTAAAAGAAGAACATGAATTTAATTCTTAAAGATGATTAAGTTAATGTTTATTTATTTATTCATTTATTTGTTATTATTATTATTATTATTATTATTATTATTATTATTATTATTATTATTATTATTATTATTATTGCTGATAAAAGTTTTGAGAGTTTAAAAGACATTTTGAAAGAGAAAGTAATTTGGGGATTTTGTGAATATGGATATATGCACTGCAGAAGCTCTGTGGATTTGGGGATTGGGAATCTGGGGATCTGAGGATAGGGATTAGGATTTAGGATAGGAGATTGAGGATTGTTGACTGAGGATAGGGATTGGGATTGAGGATAGGAGATTGATGACTGTTGACTGAGGATAGGGATTGGGATTTAGGATAGCAGATTGAGGATTGTTGACTGAAGATAGGGATTGGGATTGAGGATAGGAGATTGAGGATTGTTGACTGAGGATAGGGATTGAGATTTAGGATAGGAGATTAAAGATTGTTGACTGAGGATTCGGGATCAGGTCCCTTCAACAAGCATTATGAAACTGCACATAAACTATAATATAAATGTAATATAATATATATGTAATATAAACTCTTAATATGCTTAAAAATTCAGAAACTTATTTTGTAACCCTAAAATTTTCCAAACATAAAATTCTCCTAAGAATTTTATAAGCTACGCCATATATATATATATATATATATATATATATATATATATATATATATATATATATATATATATATATATATATATATATATATATATATATATATATATATATATATATATAATATATATATATATATATATATATATATATATATATATATATATATATATATATATATATATATATATATATATATATATATATATATATATATTAATATAAAGTATTATATTAAAAGGTAATAATTAAAGTCTGCTAAGACTCTCGCAGACTAAATATTCATTAAAACGCCATTAGCGTAGAGGTAAAACTCTATCCTTTTGTGCTATAGGGCCAGGGTTCGATTTCCATATAGAAAACTCTAAAGCTTCGATGATATATATATATATATATAATATATATATATATATATATATATATAATATATATATATATATATATATATATATATAATATATAATATATATAATATATATATAATATATATATAAAACTCATATTTTAGTCCCAATTTTGATAGGTGGTAATATAATGAAAATAGTTTTTAATGAAATGAGAAGGAAACTCTAATAGCTAAAGCTCACGAGTTTTGCTTAAGTAATTTTGCATACATTTCTTTCAAACTATGTAAACACTTACATAAGTCACTTTTTAGCACATACATACATGTATAATCGAAGATTATTTACATGAACGTTATATTACAATTAAATTGCACTTTCTTTGTATAGAGTAACGTGTTTGAGTATCGATATTTTCTTCTATGCCTTCATACACACATGTATACATACATTCATATATAAATGAAAATACATACGTACATACATAAAAAAAATATGCATGCGTACATATATAAAACAGATATACATGAATACATGCATAAATAAAAAATACATACATACATTAAAAATACATGAATGTATGCATATATAAATACATACATACATAAAACATATATACATACATGCATATATACATACATGCACACATACATATATACATAAATACATACATACATACATTCAAAAATACATATATACATACATACATACATACATACATACATACATACATACATACATACATACATACATACATACATACATACATACATACATACATACATACATACATACATACATGATTACATATATTTATATATACATACATACATACATACATACATACATACATACACATTTACCAAGGTCTTTACAATAGAGTGAGATTGCGAAAAAGACTTTATTTTTTATCCTATTTTGGAAAGATTTTAAAACATGCAACTTAATAACATTGCATTCACGGTGGAAAGGAAACTATTACTTTAAATCGCCAAGGTTTTAGAGACACACACACGCACACACTCACTCACATATATATATATACATATATATATATATATATATATATATATATATAATATATATATATTATATATATATATATATATATATATATATATATATATATATATATATATATATATATATATAATTTTTTAAATTTATTTATATGAAGATTTTATGTTTATAAAGAAATTTACTAAGATATTGCAATAGTAAAATTAGTGTAGCAATTATAATTGGCAGCATTATTTATTTATTTATTTATTTTTTTTCTCGAGGAACTAATTGTTTTTCATTAGTAGACCAAGCAAATAATTGTTGATGAAATCAGGAAATT
>SEYY01002573.1:95000-100000 GCA_009176605.1 Armadillidium nasatum
TAAATTTGTAACTGAAAAATAAAAAAAGATTAAAGATTAAAGATTATTATTACTATTATTATCATTATTATTATTATTATTATTATTATTATCAAAAAACAAGGTATTCAAAGTGTGTGTGTATATGCTATTTATATATAAAGAAAGAAGAAGTTATGAGAACTTAATATATAAAAAAATAAATAAATAAATAAACTTATAAAAAAGTAAAAGAACTACTAAAATATATCCAAGTCGGTACTTCAGAAGACAGTCCAAACCGGCACACCATAAAAGGGGGATTCAGAAGATGAAATTTACTTGATTTGAAATTGTAAGCTTTATGTATATGTGAGATTTAAATTGTAAGTCTGCAGCTAAAATGCTATTTATTTATATTATTTAGGCTTTAATATTATTATTTTTTTTTATTTATTTATTTATTTTTTTTTTGTCCTTTTGATGCAGGTTTTTTCTTAAATTTAAAAAAAAAATTTTTTTTAAATATAGTTTCTTACCCTTTTAGATTTTACAAATATATATATATATATATATATATATATATATATATATATATATATATATATATATATATATATATATATATATATATATATATATATATATTATTAGTCTCCTCTAGTGGGCAAAGGCCGGAGCCCTACCAAATTCCACAGAGTTGGGAAACATTCTGAATCTGGTCGCTAATGGCCGACGTGACCCGATACACGGCGTTTAAAAGCGTACAAGTCAAAGGAAGTTGGGAAAACATATATTATATATATATATATATATATATATATATATATATATATATATATATATATATATATATATATATATATATATATATATATATATATATATATATATATATATATATATATATATATATATATATATATATATATATATATATATATATATATATATATTATATATATATATATATATATATATATATATATATATATATATATATATATATATATATATATATATATATATATATATATATATATATATATATATATATATATATATATATATATATATATATATATATATATATATATATATATATATATATATATATATATATATATATATATATATATATATATATATATATATATATATATATATATATTATATATATATATATATATATATATATATATATATATATATATATATATATATATATATATATATATATATATATATATATATATATATATATATATATATATATATATATATATATATATATATATATATATATATATATATATATATTATTATATATATTTTTTTTTTTACATATTTCAAAGTTTGAATTTGGTTTTCATTTTTACATATTATTTATTTAAAGTAATTTCTTTTTATGACGTTCGTTTTCTTTTTGTTTTGTTTTTTTACCTAACTTATTTAATTTCTTTTTTAAAGTTCTTTTTAAAAACTTATTTAAAAAAAAAAATTTAAAAAAAAAAGATATTTCTTTAATTTCTACAAATAAAAAACTTATTTTTTACAGTTTTAGATTTTATAATAACCGTGCTATAACTGTAGAGCAACTCCCACACGTGTGCTGGTTCGATTCCACATACGGATCTTAGTTGGTAGGAACTACCTAGAAAAGTTCTTCTCTTTGAATAGGGCAAAGCTCTCAAGGTGTGAACTTTTTACTAGAAAAAAATAATAATATTAAAAAAAATGAATTTTTGAAATAATTATTATTATTATTATTATTATTATTATTATTATTATTATTATTATTATTATTATTATTATTATTATTATTATTATTATTATTTTATTCTTATATTATATATATATATATATATATATATATATATATATATATATATATATATATATATATATATATATATATATATATTAATATATATATTATATATATATATATATATATATTATCATCTTCTTCTTCTTCTTCTTCTTGTTGATTTGAATTTTGACATTGGTTATGAAAAGTTAGATTAGGGTAACAATCAAAACGTAATATTTGACGGTATAATAAATACCTTGTAGTTACTTTTACAGAATAAGGAGAAGGTATATATATATATATATATAATATATATATATATATATATATATATATATATATATATATATATATATATATATATATATATATATATATATATATATATATATATATATATAGAAGAGAAGAAGAAGAAGAAGAAGAAGCTGTGTAAGAGCTGTGTAAGGAAGTTTAATTACGTAGTCAAACTGTCAAAGATAACCCAACTAGTTAGAATGACAATAAAACCCAATTTGAAATATTATTTTCTGATATTAAATGCCCAGTTATCAGTACATCCACCAAATGAAACATTTCAATTGTAGGAAGATATATAGCAACTCTTGAGCTAAAGGAAAACCTCTAAAAGTGAATAAAACCTATTTAAGTATCTTGAATTCTGGAACAAATATTTAATTTCTTTCAGATGTTCCTTTTTCTTCCCTGAGCATAAATACACACTAGGGTTGACAGAGCATTAGAATTTTCAGCACTGCACAACACCGCACTGCACTGACATATATAATTGAAGTCAAACCTTCATCTCTCCTTTATATTCTTGGTGTTTCTTTTTCTCGTGAGCTTTATTAAAAGGATCACATTACTTCTCTTTCTAAACAAGATTCTAAGAGGTTAGGTGTTCAAAGGGGCCTTCGTAATTTCTTCTCGCCACCCCTGTTGCTTGCTCTTTATAGGGATGTCATTCAGCCCTGTATAGAGTAAGCTTCACACAGGGTGAGGTGGTTTCACTCATACAGCTCTCCTTCAAAAGATAGAGTCTAGGGCTTTTCGTCTTATCAACTCTTCTGTTCTCACTAATTCTCTCCAGTCTCTTTCTGCCCGTCGAACTGTTTCGTCACTCTCTTTTATTATTGCTATATATATATATATATATATATATATATATATATATATATATATATATATATATATATATATATATATATATATATATATATATATATATATATATATATATATTATATATATATATAATATATATATATATATATATATATATATATATATATATATATATATATATATATATATATATATATATATATATATATATATATATATATATATATAATATATATATATTATATTATTATTATATATTTTATTTTTTAAAACCTCCTAAGCTTTTACTATCCAAAAATGTTAAATTTTGCCCAAGCATTTAATTCAGTAAATTCGTATTTTGAAGCAGGGTTCTCAGTTTGGGGCTCCCCCCCCCTGGGGAGACGTGAGAGAATTTCAAGGTAGGCGTGCTAAACTGTAAGAAAAACAAGTTTGGGGCTAACTTTATAACTTCTCGCAAATGCTTTCAACCTTCAAACGAGCTCATTTCACTGTAATATATATATATATATATATATATATATATATATATATATATATATATATATATATATATATATATATATATATATATATATATATATATATATATATATATATTGCCAGGACAGAGGTGTGGTGGCCACTAGGGGCCCCTATCCACGCCACCTCATCGTATCTCACCAGGTCACGGAAATTGTGTTGCGTACCTCATCGCATCGCACACGATGCGTCGACAAACCCTAATTAATTAATAAATAATTAATTAATAAATAATAAATAAATAAAACTTTTTAAAAAATATTGATTTAGAAAACTGCCATTTTTAAGAGTATTTTTCTTTTGCAATATAATTGTAAAAAAAAAAAAAAAAAAAAAAAAAACCTAATTAATGAATAATAACATGAATTTTATGCTTCTTCTGATAAAATAATTAATCCTCATTAAAAAATGGTGCAGTATTTTTTTGGAAAATTGGTTCAGAATCCTCAAAGCTTAAATTTGAGTAATTTTTTAATTAATTTTTATTTTTTAAAGGATATAAAGGAGGCATATGTGTGTAACTTCTCATAAGAAGAAATTTCATTTAATTTCATTAACCATTAGCACAATACCCATATTTTCTCTCTGGAAAAATATATATATATATATATATATATATATATATATATATATATATATATATATATATATATATATATATATATATATATATATATATATATATATATATATATATATATATCTAATCTCACGGGCTAAGCCCTTTTCTAGAAGGGAGAAGAAATAAAAAATAAAATAAAGGCCCACCCAATCCCGACTAACGGAAATGTCTTTGTTGGGCGCAGACGTAGGCCTTAAAGGGAGGAAAATTAAAAAAAGTAGGAAACACAGATTTTGGTAGGGAGTTCCACTGAACAGAATTGGCTGGAAAGGAGGCACCACAACGGATAAGCCTGGTGTTAACCATATTCACACAAAATTCATGTGAAAGCATGGCTCCCCTTGTGCTGCGAGGGCGACGCAATGGTGGTAGAATGCGAGAAATCAGTTTCTTCGAGCAACTGCCGTTGTAGTACCTATGGAAAAGAGATAGTGTACCAATATCACCTCACAGAGACGGAGGGTCAAGTGGGTTTAAAAGGAGCGGACAGTTTATCAATCTTTTAGTCTTATTTTAACCCTATCAAAAGAGAGGTGGAACCGGAGCCCCCCAAAATGTGAGAACAGTACTCCATACGAGGGCGAATCAGACCCTTATATAATTTGAGTAACTGTTTGAAGCCACCCTAGCAACAACCATTGTGATGTGAGGTTCGCAAGAAAGTTTATTGTTTATATTCAGACCAAGAATGTTGATGATGTTAACAGGTAAGACAAGAGAGCCGACGAAGGAGATGGGAGGTGTTATCGAGAGGGAAATGTGAAGAAGTTGAGTTTTTTCACAAGGTTTAGACGACCCCACCGGGAAATCCTGTCCAGATCGGTAAGAATGGGGTCAGAAAGTTGAAGGCGAGAAGAAACTCTAGAAGCAAAGGAGGGAGCAAATTTGAAATAAGTGGAAGAATGAAGAGTTGAGTCATCGTCATAAGCATGAACAGAGTTATAAGTGGATCTGAGAAGA
>SEYY01002573.1:120000-122500 GCA_009176605.1 Armadillidium nasatum
TAGTAGTAGTAATAATAATAATAATAATAATAATAATAATAATAATAATAATAATAATAATAATAATAATAATAATAATAAATTCTTTGTAGTTCCAAATCTTACAAAATTATTGCTAAAATGTTGCTAAATGTGGTCATATTAAAACAAAATATAACCAAATGATAAAATGTTGCTAAATGTAGTCATGTTATAATACAATATCACTAAAAGTCACTTAAATGTCGCTAAATATAGTAAAATTACCAAAAAATATCACTAAACGTCGATAATATCACTTAATCTCTCAACTACTTTCAAACAAAAATGATTATTTTACGTCACTTGAGTTGTTTGATTAATGATTATTCTGATTATTATTACTGATTATTATTATTATTATGATTATTATTATTTGATTATTATCATTGATTGTGATTAGTGATTATTTTGATTATTATTACTGATTTTTATTATTATTGATTGTGATAATTGATTATTTTGATTATTATTACTAGGGATGGAGTGAAGTATCGGTATCGGTATCGGTATCGGGAATTATGATTATTATATTATTATTTATTATTATTATTATTATTATTATTATTTGTTATTATCGATTATTTTTATTGATTATTATTATTATTATTATTATTATTATTATTATTATTATTATTATTATTATTATTATTATTATTATTATTATTATTTTTATCGATTTTTATTGATTATTATTATTATTATTATTATTATTATTATTATTATTATTATTATTATTATTATTATTATTATTATTATCGATTTTTTTATTAATTATTATTGATTATTACTTCACTCGAGTATTTTGCTTCAATTACAGTTGAAGCATATTGCTTGCCTTCCTTTTACAAGAAGGCCAAAAATCTTCCCGTCTTTGGAAAAGAAGAAAAAGACGAAGGGGAAGCGACAAGAATTACTGGAGGAACTAAAATATATCCACACTCATATCCTTGGATAGTAAGTAAATATATATATATATATATATATATATATATATATATATATATATATATATATATATATATATATATATATATATATATATATATATATATATATATATATATATATATATATATATATATATATATATATATTATATATATATATATATATATATATATATATATATATATATATATATATATATATATATATGTGGTGTATATATATATATAATATATATATATATATATATATATATATATATATATATATATATATATATATATATATATATGTGGGTGTAGGTATGTGTGTGTGCGTGTGTGTTTATGTGTGAGTGTATAGCTACCCAAGGTTTTCAACGTAAAGGTTAGAAGGTTCTACTTTGCTTGGAGGCTTTATAAATAATCTATTTAATAGTTTCATATATTTTTGGCAACTAATATCTCATTTCCAGTAAGACATTTTAAAGGAGAAATGCTCAGGAAAAGTGATATATATATATATATATATATATATATATATATATATATATATATATATATATATATATATATATATATATATATATATATATATATATATATATATATTTTATTTTGAGACACGTCGAATAGTTTTTTAAAACTATTCTATTGTTTCTTTTTTCTTTTATATATATATATATATATATATATATATATATATATATATATATATATATATATATATATATATATATATATATATATATATATATATATATATATATATATATATATATATATATATATATATATATATATATATATATATCGAAGAGACGTTTCTGGCATTTCAGTTCTGTTAACTGGTCTGACTTGATGCCGTACTTCCCTGATTTCCCATGGAATATGCTGAGCGCATTACCGAGGTGATTCACTCCGACACAGAGGAGTACATTCCATATTCTTTGCGTTCGACTAAACCCAACATACTATGGTTTAACTCTTCTTATTCTCGCTCTGTCCGCTGCAGAGATGCTGCCCTCAGGGGTTACCGTAGTTTTCAAACCCCGGAAACTCATTCAAATTATATTATTCACAGAATGGTGCAAAATCTTTTCTTCGTGACACCAAAAATTATTTTCTCTGTCGTAAATGCAATAATCTTTCTGGTTCCTCTTCCTTCCGCCCTTTCTGGTATTTCTATACTCAATCTTACATGTACTCTGCTGGAAAAGTCTGGAACACATTCCCTTTATCTGTTTTCTCAACTTCTTTTGACTTGTATACTTTTAAACGCGATGTATGAGGGCATGTCGGAAATTAACGACCAGATTTCCGGTATTTCCACAACTTTGGTGAAAATTAATAGACCTCTGACATTTGCCCATCAGAGGAGATAATATATATATATATATATATATATATATATATATATATATATATATATATATATATATATATATATATATATATATATATATATATATATATATATATATATATATATATATATATATATTATATATATATATATATATATATATATATATATATATATATATATATATATA
>SEYY01002573.1:155000-157500 GCA_009176605.1 Armadillidium nasatum
GGGCAAACAGAAAACATTGAAAGTATTGATAAAGAAATAAAATTTTATTAAAATAAAGACATTAAAACAGACAGACAAACATAAAGACTGTCAAAAATGAGCCTGGCAAACAGAAATAAAATTCAAAGTAATATATATATATAATATATATATATATATATATATATATATATATATAATATATATATATATATATATATATTATATATATATATATATATATATATAATATATATATATATATATATATATATATATATATATAATATATATATATATATTATATATATATATATATATATATATATATATATATATATATATATATATATATATATATATATATATATATATATATATATATATATATATATATATATATATATATATATATATATATATATATATATATATATATATATATATATATATATATATATATATATATTATATATATTTATTTTTTTTTTTTTTTTTTTTTAAAATTAAAAAGAAAAAGAAAAGGAAAATAATTTTTTAAATGAAAAGTCTTTAGATATGAATAAAAAAATTTTTTTTTTACTGTCAAATTAAAATAATAAAAAATAAATTAAATGAAAAGAAAAAATAAAATTAAAAATAAAAGATAAAAAAAAAAATAAATTTAGAAAATACATTTTTTTTGTTGTTTTTCTTTTTACCTCAATTCTTTTGTTTATCTTCGTTAAAATAAAAATAAGGTTAGGGATATTTTTATGGTTCCAAGAATTATTTTATTATTATTATTATTATTATTTTATTATATTATATTATTATTATTATTATTATTATTATTATTATTATTATTATTATTATTATTATTATTATTATTATAATTAATAATATTATAATATTATTGACATTAGTTTTCTTTATTTAACCTTAATAATAATAATAATAATAATAATAATAATAATAATAATAATAATAATAATAATAATAATAATAATAAATAATAATAAAAGCAACAATAATAACAGAAAAGCTTAACTACATAAATTTAAAGTTTTATTCCATAACATTGGGTAATTGAGATTTTTTTTTTTTTCGAAAATTTATTTCGAAAATTTTCCATTAAAAATTCTAATATTTTGTAGAATTTTATTCCTGAATCCTTTAAAAATAAAAAAAATTATTTTTCCAAATATATTTTGAGAGGATTTAATCAAAACAGTAAATTAAGATTTTTGTTAAATTTTATGAATTTTTGAATAAATTTTACTGGCAAGGTAATTAAATTGCGAAAAATTAATAAAAAGGTTAATTTATTAGTCAATTAAGTAATTTTAATTAATTTTGGGTAAATATTTATTCATATAAATAAGAGAAATTTACCACAACTTATTTTTTAAAATTTTTATTTCTTGTTCAATAGCTCATTAAATAACAAACAATAATTAAATTTTTTAATATTATTATTATTATTATTATTATTATTATTATTATTATATTATTATTATTATTATTATATTATTATTATTATTATTATTATTATTATTATTATTATTATTATTATTATTATTATTATTATTATTATTATTAGACTTTAACTAATAAAATGAAACATTAATTTTACATTCATAACTTAACATATTTCTCTAATGCTAGTTTCCTTTGAGCACTAATATAATAATTATGAATAATAATAATAATAATAATAATAATAATAATAATAATAATAATAATAATAATAATAATAAAATATTAATAATTCTATTATTAATAATAATAACAATAATAATAATATGAGGATAATAATAACAAAAATTGTAAAAATAATAAAAATATTATTAATATTTCTACATCTTATATTAATAGTAATATTACAAATACTAAAAATAATAATAATAATAGTAGCAATAATAAGAATAATAATAATAATGATAATAATAGGAACAATAACAATAATAATAAAAATAGTTATAATTATAATAATAAAAAAATGAAAATAATATTAATAATAATAATAATAATAATAATAATAATAATAATAATAATAATAATAATAATAAATAATATATAATAATAATAATAATAATAAATAATAATAATAATAATAATATAATGGTAAATAATAATGGATAATAATAATAATAATATTAATAATAATAATAATAATGATAATAATAATAATAATGAACATTTCATTAAAGACATTTACTAATTGTATGTTTTTTTAATGCAAATATATTAATTTTTTTTTTTATTTTCTTTATTATTTTTAATTTATTTATTTCTTTGTTTATTAACAGTGTTTGTTAATATGTTTTCTTTTTGATTTTCAATTATTTAATTAAATATTAATATATTTGTTATTAATATTTCTAATAATATAACATCTTTTTCATCTTTTTATTTACTTTTTTAATATTAATATTATTTAGTTTAATTTTATTGTTTTATTTTATTTTTAAATTTTTAGTATTTTTTTTTATTTATATAATTTTTATTTCTTAGAAATCATTATTTTGGTTTGTATTTA
>SEYY01002574.1:7500-10000 GCA_009176605.1 Armadillidium nasatum
ATATATATATATATATATATATATATATATATATATATATATATATATATATATATATATATATATATATATATATATATATATATATATATATATATATATATAGCTATTACAACGGACATTGCTCTTCTGAACTCTCTCGTCGCATACCTACTCCATTGAGAAGAGCTCGAGCTACACGCCTTTCTATATAAAAGAAATAGTAATTATTTTTAATAATAAATTTTATGATCAAATTAACAGTCTTGCGATGGGAGGTCTTTTAGGTCCCACCGTAAGTAATATATTCATTTACTATTATGAAACTATTTGGCTTAATGATTGTCCTTCTCTATTCAAATCAATTTTAAATAGAATATATATTGATGGTTTCTTTTTATTTTTTTAAGTCTACTGGACATGTTGATAAGTTTTACAATATATTAACTCTAAACATAGCAACATTACTTTTACAGTCGAAGTAGAAAATGATTGTTCTTTGACCTTTCTTGATATTAGTATAAGTGAGAACAACAACAAATTCCAAACTAATGTTTACAGGAAGTCAACTTTTACAGGGTTAACAATTAAATTCAAATCCTTCATCTCTTTTATTTATAAAATTAATTTAATCAAAATACTTTTTGACAGAGGGTATAAGATTTTCCTCATCATAAGCATTCAAAAATGAAGAATTTATACACACACACACACACAGACAATCATATTTCGACTTCTTCAAAAGAACTTGACTTCCTGAAATCATTATTTATGAAAAACGGATTCTATGTATTAATTAATTGGCAATATATATTTCGAAAACAACTTTCTGCTAAATATCAATATAAGCCTATTACTAAATTATTTGCTTAAAAAGTTATCCATTATATGAAATTGCCTTTTATGGAGAGATTGAGTAATGAAATTAGACGCAAAATTGAAAGTATATTAAATAGAAATTTTCCACAGATCAAACTTAAATTAACCTTTTAGATTAAAAATAAAACTGGAAAATTTTTACCTTTTAAGGAAAAACTTCCAAACCTTTATGTCCATCAGCTCTGCAGTAGCTGTGAGGCTACCACAAATAGGGAATTGACAATTCGCCATCATTCTACACGGATTCCTAAACATTAAGGTATTTTCCTTTAGAACATTGGATCAATTAAATCACCCCCCTTTATTCAGCTGTAAATTCGCATTCTCTCCATAGCAATCATTGTATCCAGGATAATAACTTTGGAATTTTGGATTATGCAGAGGAATTCGATCTCTAAATTTTGGAGTCCTTATAAATATGGCAGTGTTGACAGAACTTAAACGAAATTTCTTATTCAGAAAACATTAATTTTGAAATGAAAATTTTAATTTTGACGTTTTTTCAGTTTTTACAATATTTTTGCTGTTATTTTCTTATTTATATATTTATATATAAAGTTATTTTATGATAATTTTGTCATTTATATATAGTATTTTATGATATGTAATTCATTCTCTTATGAACCTTGAAAATGGGAAGGCTTAATAAAACTTGGAAAATGCTTAAATTTATTTTGGTTATTATTATTATTATTATTATTATTATTATTATTATTATTATTATTATTATTGTTATTATTATATAATTATTATATATATATTATATATATATATATATATATATATATATATATATATATATATATATATATATATATATATATATATATATATATATATATATATTCCATTACAGTCCAAACAACTCTAGCGAAACTCAGATGTGACATCACCCAAACTTTCAGCCCTACAAACATAAATTAATATTACTCACGTCCTTGAGGGCGCCGTTTCGATCCCATTTGAGGATCCTAGGTATATACTACCTAGAAAAGTTACTCTCCTAGAATAGGGCAATACCCGTGAGATGTGAACTTTTTATTTAAAAAACAAAATATATATATATATACATATAAATCATGCCATCTGTCCAACTTGCACCAAATGTGACACGGTGCCGGAGACGGTGCGACCTCTTTTGCTGACCTGTCCATTCAGCCAGCAACCCAGAATAACCTGGGATATCGCATCCCAGAGTGACCTGTAAAGAATGCCGGCTTGCGGTTGCGGGCTTTCTGAGAAAAGTACATATATATATATATATATATATATATATATATATATATATATATATATATATATATATATATATATATATATATATATATATATATATATATATATATATATATATATATATATATATATATATATATATATATATAGTATTAGTTTCAATATTACCCTTTTCTTTTTATACTTTTTTTCGTACATCATAATTAAAATATATAAAACTTAAACAAAATGGAAATAATAATAAAAAATATGTATATTAATTGATACATGTTTTTAAGACCATATCCGTTACTGTGCCCAGTTTCAACATACTTGAGATAAAGTTTGGGCATTTTGCCCGTGCTTACATTAGAGAAATTGTTATTGTTTCCTAATTACTATAATTAAAGATATATATATATATATA
>SEYY01002574.1:15000-20000 GCA_009176605.1 Armadillidium nasatum
ATATATATATATATATATATATATATATATATATATATATATATATATATATATATATATATATATATATATATATATATATATATATATATATATATATATATATATATATATATATATATATATATATATATATATTGCTCATATCTATCAATCTATCCTTCTCTCTCTACACACACACACACACACACATATATATATATATATATATATATATATATATATATATATATATATATATATATATATATATAATATATATATATATATATATATATATATATATATATATATATATATATATATATATATATATATATATATATATATATATATATATATATATAAGTTAAGAAAATATAAATATAAATCCGGTTATTATCTTGAAATAATTTGGCAGCCTTTAATTAAATAAATTGAATTTTCAATTTTATAATCAAATCATTTTGTTAAATAAACTTTTATTCCGAGTAGTTCAATATATATATATATATATATATATATATATATATATATATATATATATATATATATATATATATATATATATATATATATATATATATATATATATATATATATATATATATGATCTAAATTTTTCTATATTTATTTGAATATCTGCTGTCAGTTTTTCGATTATAAAATGCCTTGGATGGACATCCATTTTCTTAAGGAAATTGGACTACTTATATATATATATATATATATATATATATATATATATATATATATATATATATATATATATATATATATATATATATATATATATATATATATATATATATATATTATATATATATATATATATATATATATATATATATATATATATATATATATATATATATATATATATATATATATATATATATATATATATATATATATATATATATATATTATATATATTCTTATATATTTGTATATTCGCTGTCAGTTTTTCTATTATAAAAATTCTTTGAGATGGACATCCATTCCTTCCACTTTTATTCCAATTTAATTTTATTCCAATTTATTCCAATATTTCCAATCTGTCATTTCTTTATGAATATACGAGCTAAAATGCTTCTTAAATTGCCTACATATCACCAGCGAAGCCCATACGATTATAAGACAAAACCTACATATAGAGGCTGTGTGAATATATATTCATGCATGCACACTCATATATATATATATATATATATATATATATATATATATATTATATATATATATATATATATATATATATATATATATATATATATATATATATATATATATATATAGTTCTGAATTATTTAACTTATTATTTATTTAGTGGAAATTTGACTAATGTACAAGAATCAAAAAAATTTCAGAGTTGTGAGAGTTCAGAGTATGGAAGGGTCAGGGATAGGGTTTGGAAGAAGGAGGTATAAGTATGGGGTTCAGAGTGTATTAGTTCAAGGATGAGGTTCATAGGAATTTGTGTTCAAAAGAATGGTGGTTCAGTCATGGGGTTCAGGAAGGGTTCATGAATACTGTTCAGAAGGAATGGATTTCAGAGTTGGGGGTTCAGGAGAGGGAAAATCCAGGGATGGGGTTCAAAGGATGTAGAATTAAGGGACAAGGTTCAGAGAAAGATAATACAGATAAAAAGGGTTTCAGGGATGATGTTCAGAGGAAGTGTTCACAACTGGAGTTCAGAGAAAAGGGAGTTCACTAATGAAGTTAGGAGGAAAAGAAGTTCAATAGTGTAGTTCATAGCCTCAAATCTTCTCCCTTACCCTTTTTTTAACCTTCGGATTAGGAAATAAAATGTTTATCAACTATATCGGTGTCTCAATCCCAGCAGCTCCGGAGTTGCTTCAGACGATTTCCTTTATTGCCAGAGCGGTAAGGAGCAAAGAGATCATTTAGATCTCTTAAACAGAATCTTTCTGACCAAGAGAGATCTTCAAATTTAAAAGACCAACTTCATGTTGACTTAAGCACATAGACAAACACACACACACACACATATATATATATATATATATATATATATATATATATATATATATATATATATATATATATATATTATATATATATATATATATATATAATTATATAATAATATAATAAATAATAATACAATATTATACATATAAAAGTATATTATTTAATATATATTATATATATAATAATATATATATATATATATAATATATATATATATATATATATATATATAATATATATATATATATATATATATATATATATATATATATATATATATATATATAATATATATATATATAAATATAATTTTTTAATAATAATAATAATAATAATAATATTTTATTACTATTTATTATTATCATTATTATTATTATTATTTTTACTACTTCCCGCTATTTCGAGGCATACAACAGAAGCCATTCTGACACTCTTCTGATTTTGATTGATAGTTCAAAAGTGCTCATTTCCTCAACAATAATATTGTCTTATATATATATATATATATATATATATATATATATATATATATATATATATATATATATATATATATATATATATATATATATATATTAAACATCAGTTTAAAGTTTGCTATAGGGAATCGAACCCGGGCCTTTATAGCACAAAAGCGTAGAGTTTTACCACAACGTTTAAACTCTGATGTTCAATGTATTTGATCTGCGAGAGGGTTAGCAGACTTTAATTATTTGACATATATATATATATATATATATATATATATATATATAATATATATATATATATATATATATATATATATATATATATATATATATATATATATATATATATATATATATATATAATATATATCTTGTTATGATTTTTTGAGCAAAAATAAAAATGCCCTTTTCCTGCCGGGTCAGGATGGGTCACATATAATAGTTAGAAAAGACAATCTTTGAAGATAGGATGTCTCCTCTTTATATATATATATATATATATATATATAATATATATATATATATATATATATATATATATATATATATATATATATATATATATATATATATATATATATATATATATATATATATATATATATATATATATATATATATATATATATATATATATATATATATATATATATATATATATATATATATATATATATATATATATATATATATATATATATATATATATATATATAATATATATATATATATATATATACTCTTACATATGTTTTCCTTTTAACGCATGCCATCCTAATTTATGTCTTTATAAATGAGTACGTAAGGCATTAATTCCCGTAAAACATCAGACAAAGTAACAAACTCCTTGGTGTTGTATTCTTATCTTTTAAAGTATCAAGTGAAAAGGGGAAGAAATTGATAGACCTTGCAGAAATATAAAAATATTAAAATGTTAAAAGAAAAAATTAAAATGTTGAATTTTTTTTTTTTTTTTTTTTTTTTTTTTTTTTTTGAAGAATTAATATTTATTAAATACATTTTTAGAAAATTGGAATTGAAATTGATAGAAATTGAATGAAAAATATTTAAAAATATTGAAATGGTAAATATATTTTAAAAAAAATAAAAATTTGAATTTTAAAATAAAATAAAATTTTTTATTTAAAAAAAAAAAAATTTTTTTTTTTTTTTTTTTTTAATACAAAAAAATAAATATTTAAAATAAAATATAAAAAATAAAAATAAAATTTAGATTTTAAGAAAAGATAATAAAAAATAAAATTGTTAAAATGGAAAAAAATTTCAATGTATTTGTAAAATTTCAATAAATATAAGTTAGTTAAAAAAATTTTTTTTGATTTTTAAATTAAAAATAATACTAAGTTTAAAATTTTAATTTTAAATGATTAAAAGTTTAAAGTTTAACTAGATTAAAAATTTGATTTCGAATTAAAACATAGAAAATTAAATTGACAAAAAGTTTCATTCAAATTTTTAGTAGTTTTTGAATATTATTTTAATAAAATTAAACAAAATAAATATTAAATTTTTAAATTTTAAATGTTAAATGTTTCTTTCCTCTGTGAGGGAGAGGGTGAATGGGAATGGGGGAGGGGGGAGGAGGGAGGAGGAGGGAGAGGGGAAAGAACTCAGATATGTTAAGCAAAACTTGAAATTCTTCTCTTCTCAGATTTTGTGAAATTTAAAAAAGGTTAAGGTAAATTCCCCAGGCGTGAAATAATGTTAATAATAATAATATATAATAATAATAATAATAATAATAATAATAATAATAATAATAATAATAATAATAATATATTATCATTATTATTAACTTAAAAATAGTATTAATAATTGTACAAAATGATAATAATGATAATAATAATAATAACAATAATAATAATGGTAATAATGTATAAAATAATTATATTAATATTGAAAATAATATTAATAATACTAATAATAATAATAATATAGCAATAAAAATAATAATGAAATTTAGACTTTGTTTAATTAAGAGAAACATTACATAGTTATAATAATAATAATACTACTACTACTACTACTACTAATAATAATAATAATAATAATAATAATAATAATAATAATAATAATAAATGTTAATAATAATAGTAATAATAATAATAATAATAATAATAATAATAATAGATAATAATAATAATAATAGTAATAATAATAATAATAATAATAATAATAATAATAATAATAATAATAATAATAATAATAATAATAATAATAATAATAATAATAATAATAATAATAATAATATAAAAAAATTTAATTAATAATAATATATAAAAATTTAATTAATTAATTATAATATAATATTTAATTTTATGATATGCGACAGCAATCATCACTAAAATATCTGTGACAAGAATAATAATAATAATATTAATAATAAGCACATTATGATAGTTAAAAGCAAATAAAATCTAAATTTAAAATCAAATTAAATTAAAATAAAAAAATTTTTTTAGGTAGCCTTTATAATTAGGTGAAAAGAAATTGGTATTTTGTTACTTATCATCAACTGGGTTGCACATTTAAAAA
>SEYY01002574.1:27500-30000 GCA_009176605.1 Armadillidium nasatum
ATATATATATATATATTATATATATATATATATATATATATATATATATATATATATATATATATATATATATATATATATATATATATATATATATATATATATATATATATATATATATATATATATATATATATATATATATATATATATATATATATATATATATATATATATATATATATATATATATATATATATATTATATATATATATATATATATATATATATATATATATTATATATATATATATATATATATATATATATATATATATATATATATATAATATATATATAAATATATATATATAATATTTTTTCCTTCCAAATACATAAGAACTATACTAATCCTTATATACATTAATGTACGAATTTAATCTCTCCCTGTAGACACAGTTTAAATGGAAGGCATAAAAATGGAAAGAAAAAAATCAGTTTTTAATTCTTCCAAAAAAAAAAAAATTAGCAAATATTAGTAAAGTTAAAATTAAGGAGTAATTAGGCCTAATTTATGCTCATTACATTTTAGCTCCTTAGGTTTTAAATATTATAATTGTTTTTAAGGAGCATTATTACTATTATTAAAAGTAGAGACTCTAATTTATTAAGTTTGTTTTTGGAGAGGATGAGAGAGAGAGAGAGAGAGAGAGAGGGAAGAGAAGGAGTAAGGAGAGGGAAAGAAAGAGTGGAGAGATACAAAGGAGAGAGAGAAAGAAGAGAGGGAGTAAGGAGAAGGAAAGAGAGAGAGATGAGAGATTGTGAGGAAAGGAGAGAGAGAGAGAGAGAAAGAGAGAGAGAGAGAGAGAGAGAGAGAGAGAGAGAGAGAGAGAGAGAGAGAGAGAGAGAGAGAGAGAGGGAAAGAAAGAAAGGGGAGATAGTGAGAAGATAGAGAGAGAGAGAGAGAAAGAGAGAAGAAGAAAGGAAGTAAGGAGGGGGAAAGAGAGAGTGGAAGTAGAGTGAGTGAAAGTGTGAGAAAGATAGAGAGAGAAAAAGAGAGAGAGGGAAAGAGAGAGAGAAAGAGAGAGAGAGAGGTTAGAGAGAAATTTTCCTATCTTCCATTTTCATGTTTCATAATCTTATTTTAATTATTTATTTCATTTTTATTATTATCTTTAATTTTATTTCCTTTTTTTAATTCATTTAATTCTTTTATTATTACTTTATTTCTTTATTTATTTTATTATCTTTCCATTTCTTGTTTAACTTGTTTGATTATTCTTTCTATCATTTATTATTATTTATTATTTATTGTTATTATTATTATTGATTATTATTATTATTGTTTATTATTATTATTTATTACTATAATTATTATTTATGATACTTCCATTTATTATTTATTATTTATTATTATTCCTTTATTTTGTTTAATATTTGTATTTTTTCAGTTCATTCATTCAGTTATTTCATTATTTATTTTTTTATTGCTCTAATGCCTTCATTTATTAATTTAATTTTCATTTTTTTTTTTTTTTTTTCTTTTTTTCATTTTTTTTTTTTTTTTTTTTTTTTTTTTTTTTTTTTTTTTTTTTTTTTTTTTTTTTTTTTTTTTTATTTTATTAAAAATTTTATTTTTATTCCATAGGAAAACATTTTATTCTTTTATACATCTAACAATTTATTCTTCTATCTATCTATCTATCTATCTATGTCTCCCTCTATCTACCTATCTATCTATCATTCTATCTATCAATCTATCTATCTATCTATCTATCTATCTATCAATCTATCTCTATCTATCTAACAATCTATCTATCTATCTACTTACATACTTACCTACCTATCTATCTATCTATATATCTACCTTTATTCTCCATTCCATATAAACACTAACTTTCTTTTTCTCTACACTCTTTTATTTCATTACCCCTCGAACTTCTCTTCTCTTTTCTTTCCTTTTTTTTCATTCATTTATCTTTTATCCTTTTTTTATTTCCTTTATTACATTTTTTGAGAGAAGAGAGTCTTAGAACCACTAATAAAGAAGTGACACCTGCTACCCCTCATTAGCCTAAATTGCAGAAAGGTGCGCTCTAAAATTCATAACTTTGTAACTTATATAAAAGTATGTATTGGTATATATATATATATATATATATATATATATATATATATATATATATATATATATATATATATATATATATATATATATATATATATATAAGATTATTTAGAATTTTAAGATTAAAACAAAGCACAAATTGTAATGATAAATGTGACAAAAAATGTTGTTTCTTTAAGATAAAAAAAAAAAAAAAAGGGAAACTCGGTAAAAATAACTAAAAAATGAAAATTCTAAAAATAAATGAACAAAATAAAAAATATATATATGTAAACAAATACAGCAAACGAAAATAAATAGTAAAAAATGGAAACTCGGTAAAGTAATAATAAAAATTGAAAAAAAAAAAAAAATACATATATATATAATATATATATATATATATATATATATATATATATATATATATTATATATATATATATATATATA
>SEYY01002574.1:42500-45000 GCA_009176605.1 Armadillidium nasatum
GACGATAGGTAAGGGGCGTGTGTGGGGGGGGGAGGAGGGGGACTCCAAAGGAAAAAAGGAAATAACTAAATAAAGGCAAAGGTTTAATAAATCTTTGAGAAGCATTTAGTGTGCCATAAAGGAATAGGCTAAACTAAAGAAATAAATGTAATAAATCTCGTGCCTAATCCAAACACTGCCTTTTTTTTTTTTTTTTTTTTTTTTTTTTGTAAGGAAAGAGGAGGAGAGAATTTGAAGAAATGGTGAATGAAGTAAAGGAAAAAAAGATTGGCCAATGGGAAATTTGGGAAATGTAAAGAATTGTTATCATTATTTTTATTAAATGTATTTTTTATTAATTTTCTTTTTCACCTATTTATTTATTTATTTATTTATTTATTTACTTATTTATTTATTTATTTACTTATTTGTTTATTTTAAGTTTAAAAGTTTTTTTCTGTATCTATTATTCTCTTTGCGCCCTCGCTCTGATTTCCTTTCCGATCATTCAATTAACGATCTTCTCTCTATTACTTCATCATCTTTCCACTCATACACAGACGACTCCACTAATTCTTTACTCTTCTATTTTAAAAGATGTCTCATCCAAAGATTTCCTACCCAGAGATGTCCCACCCAAGAATGTCCCACCCAAAGATGTCCCACCCATAAATTTCTCACTCAAAGATGTCCCAAACAAAGATATCCCATCCAGAGATGTTCCACCCCAAGATATTCAATCTCAAGATGTCCCACCCAAAAATCCAATTACCTCTCGTTAGAAGGGTGGCCTTATATTAACTAACCTCCGATCTTTCTTTGATATATGTAAATGAGTCAGAGAAAACCATGCTCAATGTTCATATATTCCACTGGTAAACTCTGGAATAAACTCCCTTTATCTATTTTCCAAAATTTCTTTGGACGTGCGTCAGGACATGTCGGCCTTTAGTTCTGAAAGTTTTCCCAAACTTTGGTAGAATTTGTTATTCCTCTTTCCACATATATATATATATATATATATATATATATATATATATATAATATATATATATATATATATATATATATATATATATATATATATATATTGTATATGTATATATATTTATGCTTGTATGTATATGTATATATATGTATATGTATGTGTATGTATATGCTATGTTATATATATATATATATATATATATATATATATATATATATATATTATATATATATATATATATATATATATATATATATATATATATATATATATATATATATATATATATATATATATTATATATATATATATATATATGTGCGTGTATGTGTGTGTGTGTGTGTGTGTATGTATGTGTATATGTATGTGTGTTTGTTTTGTGTAAACAATTGAGTAGAGAAATTGATATACTTTTAAGTTTTGTCAATTTAAAGTTACAAAAAAAGAATTAATTCTTAGAAATTGAGTCTGTCTCAGAACAAAGAAATCATCCTTTGAAAAAAAAGAAAGAATTTAAATCTAAAAATATTTATTCTAAGAATATTAATTCGTTTCATCATTAGAAAAATTCTTTTTTTTTTTTTTTTTTTTTTTTTTTTTTTTTTTTTCAAAGATTTTTGAAGCTTGATAAGAAAAGGTTAAAAAGAAGCTATTTATTATTATTATTATTATTATTATTATTATTATTATTATTATTATTATTATTATTAATTTTTGTTATTATTATTATTATTATTATGATTATTTATTAATTATAATATAATTATTATCATTATTATTATTATTATTATTATTATTATTATTATTATTGTTGTTATTATTATTTTTATTATTATTATTATTATTATTATTATTATTCCTATAATTAGTTGTTTCACTTGTTTGTATAAATTATGCAACTAGAAAATGAATAAAGATTAAAGTTTAAGGATTATTATTATTATTACTATTTTATTATTATTATTATTTTTATTATTATTATTATTATTATTATTATTATTATTATTATTATTATTATTTAAATAGATAAGAGGGAATAGAGCTTTTAAAAACTAGCCAATAAAAAGGAAGTCTAGTCATTAGAAAAGACTTGCAAAACGGAAAGAAAATCTAGCCATAAAATAGGCCAAAAAAGCTAAATCTAGCCATAAAATAGGCCAAAAAAAGCTAAATCTAGCCATTAAAATTGAATAAAACAAAGTGCATTTGAAAACAATTATCAATACTCTAAAGACCAAAAAAAATATAGCCTAAAATAAAGAGCAAATTTAAATAAAATTAAATTTATAAACTTTAAAAAAAAATTTAAAAATAAAAAAAATAAAATTTAAAAAAATTAAAAATAAAAACAATTAAAAATTTTGGAAAAAATTAAAAATTTAAAAATTCAACGTATGTAAAATTTCTTTAATTTTAAACAACAAAAAAGTGAAAATAAATTTTGAAAAAATCACGACGTATTTTTTAGACATGTTAAAAATATTAAAATTGGTTTAAAAAAAATAAAAATTTTTTTTTTTTTAATAAAAAAAA
>SEYY01002574.1:60000-71572 GCA_009176605.1 Armadillidium nasatum
TGGGCATTGAATTTTAAACATAAAACGCATTAATTGGTATATTGTTAGGTGTATTATTAATTGGTATATTATTATTATTATGTGTCAAAATTCATGTTTTCTTTGGTATTTCGTTGGTATTAAATTATAAATATAATATATGTATAAAATTAATATAAATACAATTTAAATATAATAATAATTGATATAATTATAAAACATATTAGCATTGATTACAGTAAGAGAATGAAACCATGTGTTGCTTGATATATTATTGGCACTAACATAACTTGGGTTCGTTGGTATATTATTGACATTAAAAAAAAAAAAAGTTCGTTGGTATTTTATTGGCACTTATATAACATGAGTTCGTTGGTATATTATTGACACTTACATGTGTTCGTTGATATATTATTGACACTTATATAACATATGTTCGCTGATATATTATTGGCATTTACATAACACGTGTTCGTTGGTATATTATTGACACTTATGAAACATATGTTCGTTGGTATTTAATTCCCCTTACATAACATGTGTTCGTTGGTATATTATTTACACTTATGAAACATGTTCGTTGGTATTTAACTGGCACTTGCACAACATGTTCGTTGGTATATCATTGACGGTCACTGAATTATATGCAAGAGACCATGAGCTTTATATATCATTCATTGGTAATGTTTTTTTTTTGCACACCATGGATTAATAATTGTATAAATGATAACAATCCCATTACAGATGATTTGCTATTCCAAATATGAAACATTATGATCGAATATATATATATATATAATATATATATATATATATATATATATATATATATATATATATATATATATATATATATATATATATATATATATATATATATATATATATATATAATAACTTCATATTTAAAAACTATAGAAATACAAGGCCACATATTCTAGTTTAGAAATTGACTTGAAAACCTTATATATATATATATATATATATATATATATATATATATATATATATATATATATATATATATATATATATATATATATATATATATATATATATATATATATATGAGAAAGTCATAAAAATAAAGAGGAAGAAAGATACAAAGAGAGAGAGAGAGAGAGAGAGAGAGAGAGAGAGAGAGAGAGAGAGAGAGAGAGAGAGAGAGAGAGAGAGAGAGAGAGAGAGAGAGAGAGAGACAGAGAGAGAGAGACAGAGAGAGAGAGAGAGAGACAGAGAGAGAGAGAGAGAGAGAGAGAGAGAGAGAGAAAGTTTTATAGTCCCTTAATCACATTCTCTATGAAAGGTTTTGTTTCTCAAATCTACAATAATTATAATCAGAGAAATCCGACCTCTGTGATTTTCTATTACGAATGAATAAATGAAAGCCTGAAATATGGCAACACTCCTTTTTAAATCGACGTTAGGTAACTCCACCAAAGTAAATTATAACTAATTTATTGTCCCTTTTTTTAAAAAAATGAGAGGAGAATGATAATACGAAGCCTAGATACATATATATAGATACGAGTCTATGTAGATACCAGTTTAACATAATACATTAATAGAATAGGAAAAAAAAATCATATGAACCTTATGATTTTGTAATATATACCTCCTTAAACGGCTGTAGATGACCAGAGATATATAATTAGTATTTAAAATATACATTTAGAGAATCCTAAATTCTTAGAAACATCTAAGCAAATAAAAGAACTTTTGTTGTTACGTATAATTACGGAAGAAAAATCAGCTATTATTATATTATTCAAAAAGAGAATACAAATATACTAGTTTTGTTACACCTCAACAATTATTATTATTGAGAGAGAAAAAAGAATACATATATACGAGTTTTGTTACACCAACAATGATTATTATTATTTTTAGTATTCCTACGCGCCATGAAGTAGGTACCCGTTTTCGACAAGCGAATACAGATGCAAACTCTCAATTACTACCGAAAAAGCTTTATATATAGACTCTACTTCGAGTTTTAAAAATAAAAAGGGGGAAAAATGAGTCAAGCGAGCTCGTAAAAACCGTTTGGGAAATGGATTTTGATAAGATGTATTGAGATGGTTTGTATATAGAGTGGCTGTCTTATCTACTCAGCTATTGAGACGCTTTCTATGCAAAGGAGCAGATAGATGTCGCAAAAGAATTTTCGGCGATCGAATACTTTTGAAATTTATATTTAGAAAGGGTATTTTTAAATTGTTCACACACACCCACAAATATATATATATATATATATATATATATATATATATATATATATATATATATATATATATATATATATATATATATATATATATATATATATATATATATATATATATATATATATATATACAGTATGGTGAGCAAAAGCCAGAGGACTACTAAAATTTCCACAAGTAAGGGAGAAAATCACAAACCTGGTCAAATTAAAGGCCGACATGTCCCGATAGTCGGCGTTTGAAGGTGTGTAAGTCATAGGAAGTTGGGAAAATAGATGAAGGGAAGGTGTTCCAGACTTTACCAGTAGAGTACACGTAAGATTGAGCATAGCGGTCAGGAAGTTGGACACAGAAAGGATGAGACTGTGTAGAAAGACGTATCCCACGAGCCCTTCTCAATGGAGGTTTTAAGCGCTGAGAGTTACAACACTAAGAAAAAAAAAATTATTTTAATATTTATCTTAATAATATAATAATAAAAATTAAATAACAGCACAGAACCATAAAATATTTTTAAAAATAATAATATATTATATAATAATATAATATTATATAATATAATATAGTTGGTTCTAATTAGTCGCATTTTCGTCCTTTTTATATTTAAAAAAAAATTTAAAATACTTTGTACTTTTTTAAAAAAATTATAAGTTAAGCAATTTAATTAAAACAAATTAACTAATTATATTTACTTATGAATTAGTATTTAGGCGAATAAGCTTGCTAATAAAATGACGTAACTAAAAATAAAAAAATAAAAAAATAAAAAAATCAAAAAAATCAAAAAATAAAAAAAATCAAAAGTCCAAAAGATCAAAAAATAAAAAAAAATAAAAAAAAATCAAAAACATGATTTTTTAAAATTTTATTCATATATTAAAAAATAATAAAAAATTATTAACATAGATATTATTTTGGTATTCTTTTCAGAAAATAATACCAGTATTTTATAGTATAACTAATATTATTATCATTCACTTATACTAAAAACAAAAACAATAATATATATATATATATATATATATATATATATATATATATATATATATATATATATATATATATATATATATATATATATATATATATATATATATATATATATATATATATATATATATATATATATATATATATATATATATATATATATATATATATATATATTATATATATATATATATATATATATATATATATATATATATATATATATATATATATATATATATATATATATATATATATATATATATATATATATATATATATATATAAGTATAAAATATATATATATATATATATATATATATATATATATATATATATATATATATATATATATATATATATATATATATATATATATATATATATATATATATATATATATATATATATATATATATATATATATATGATTTCAATACATAGATATAAGAAGTGAAGAGTAATATTGGCTAACATAGAAAATCAACCTTATATTATTACGGAATAAATAACGCAGTGCTTTGACATTTCCATTAATTGCAATTTTATACGTAATAATATATATATATATATATATATATATATATATATATATATATATATATATATATATATATATATATATATATATATATATATATATATATATATATATATATATATATAGCAACTTTCTCACTCATATGGGGTGGTACTCGTCATAATTCACACACACGCACAAACAAACTCTGTCCTTCACCTTCCCCCCTTTCCCCACCACCTCCATCTCACTCTGTCCTCCTTCGCAGCTCTTCCTGTCCTCGTCTAAACTCAAACCCTTCCACTCAAAATCTCCCTCACTCCATCCATCCATCTCCACTTTAGCCTTCCTCTTCTTCTACCCCACTCCACCTCGAATTTAAATACTCTGCCTACATCCATACAATATATATATATATATATATATATATATATATATATATATATATATATATATATATATATATATATATATATATATATATATATATATATATATATATATATGGCGTGAGAGTTCATTTAAGCCATGAAGAGAATTTACTAAGTGTCAACATATGAATTTAAAGCATTCATTTTAAACGAGTATTCGTACGCAATTGGCTAACATTTAAATTTTTACTTTCACTATTAATTTATGAATTAAATAACCTTATAATTATTAAATAATAAGTTGGAAGACAAAAGGCAAGTACATACGAACATATGTATATGTATTTCCAAACACATATGCACATACTGTTTAGTTATGCAGTATTTTGCTATAAAATATATTATATATATATATATATATATATATATATATATATATATATATATATATATATATATATATATATATATATATATATATATATATATATATATATATATATATATATATATATATATATATATATATATATAAGGAAAAAATGGAATCGGGTTCCAGAATTTTGAAGTGTGAATTGGGAACATTGGAATGGGAGTTCAGAATTTCGAAGTGTGAATTGGAAACATTGGTAACTGGTTTTTAAATTCCGAAATGTAAATTTGGGACACTGGAATCTGGTTTCTGAAATATATATAATATATATATATATATATATATATATATATATATATATATATATATATATATATATATATATATATATATATATATAATATATATATATATATATATATATATATATTGGGTGTGTAGGTGTTGGTGTGTGTGTGTGTAATGTGTTCCAGAGCGTCATCATTGATTTACTGCAAAGTTAATTCAGTTGGCAAAACTTTGAACATTATTTTTGAGTTCGTCGCGAAATGACGTCAGAGAAACTTCCTCCCACTCCAGCTTATTTCCCTGTCCCCCCACATCCAGCTCCCACCCCTACACACACATACTTTCAAAAATAAAATAAAATTAATTAAAAAAAACCTCCAAAGACTCCCAAACCCCTGACCTCTCTCCACTAAACTTTTGTCATTGATATTGTTGTTTAAATTTTTTTTTTTTTTTTTTTTTTTTTTTTTGCTAAAATTTAAATGAAGGAAAAATCTTACTGCATTCACACCCACACATACACACCCACACCACACACCACACACACACACACACACACACACATATACATATATATATATATATATATATATATATATATATATATATATATTATATATATATATATATATAGTTGAGTCGAGTAGAAAGATATTTGAACTGAGTTTTTGAGGCACTGAAAACGACAATGCTTTCCCTGACCCAATTTGAAATACGAGAAAGATCACAAATCAGTCAGCAATTTTCTTCAACCTTCGTCCTATAAGAAATAGATTGAATCCCTATTTTATATATCGTAATTTACTGTACATTTACTCTACTGTGAACTACAACTGGAAACTGTTTATCAATTAAGTTGTTTTATTTGAAAGGCAAAATTTGAACAAAAAAAAGATTCAATATCACGTCGTAGCTTCTTTGTTGTAAACTTCATCGTAAACTAGATAAGAACCACAGAGATATTTATCAGTTATCATTAGAGACGTTTTTAAAAAGCTCAAAGCTTTCAGTAATTTTATTAATCAAATAAAGAATTGAGTTTATAACTTGAATTTGATTATTCCTGTCTTTTTTTCTAATCCACATCCATCTATCTATTTATCTACCTTTGAATCTATCTATCTACCTATCTATCAATCTAGCTAGCTAGCTATCTGTCTATCTATCTATTTATATCTATCTATCTATCTATCTATCTACCTTTCCATCTATTTATCTGTCTCCCTTTCTATTTATCTATCTATCTATTTATCTTTCTACCTTTCTATCTATCTATTTATATTATTTAATGAGGGGGCTTGCAGATAGCTCCAAAGTCCCTCGTACATTCTCATATTCTACTGAAGGGTCAGATGCAATTTTAACCCTATCTACTAGTTTGCATACCAAGCAAATTGTGGTAGATTACCATCAAAGAGATTAAAATATCAGTGGTTTGACTATCGTTAAAGAATATCAAACAACTCTTTACAAATTGAATGAAACTTTGAATGTATTAATATGAGAAATGCTTAGTTAAGGTTTTAGATAAGGTTTTAGATAAAGTTTTAGATTATTGATATATAGAACAGGAGTAGACATATTTTGCTTAACTTGATATATTATATCTTTTAAATATTTCAGTAGCAATCACCTCTCTATCTATCTATATCTGTCCATCTATCTATCTATTTTTCATATTCTCTCCTCTCTCTCTCTCTCTCTCTCTCTCTCTCTCTCTCTCTCTCTCTCTCTCTCTCTCTGTTGTCATTACTATAATCGTACTCTTGTTTTCAAACAATTCTCTCACATAATTAAACTGTAAAAAATACGTCTGATAACCATTTTTGCAAATATTCAGAAGACAAATATGAACTATATATATATATATATATATATATATATATATATATATATATATATATATATATATATATATATATATATATATATATATATATATATATATATATATATATATATATATATATATATATATATATATATATATATATATATATATATATATATATATTATATATATATATATATATATATATATATATATATATATATATATATATATATATATATATATATATATATATATATATATATATATATAGTATATATATATATATGATGGATGGCATCCGCATCCGCATCCGCATGCGCGGATTCGGAACATCCGCACAAAAATCAACATCCGCATCCGCATCCGCATCCGCATTTTCGAAAATTCAACATCCGCATCCGCATCCGCATCCGCATTTCCGCATCCGCATCCGCACTTTCAAAAATGCAACATCCGCATCCGCATCCGCATCCGCATCCGCATCCGCATCCGCATCCAGCATCCGCATCCGCAAATTAGAAAATATGACATCCGATCCATCACTAATATATATATATATATATATATAATATATATATATATATATATATATATATATATATATATATATATATATATATATATATATATATATATATATATATATATATATATATATATATATATATATATATATATATATATATATATATATATATATGCGAATTGTAGATCAAGAGTGAGGGTGAAGAGAGAACTATCGGATTGGTTTAGCATAGGAGTGGGATTGAGACAGGGGTTTGTAATATCTCCATGTTATTTAATCTATTGATGAATTTGGTTTACTTAGAAAAATGGATAGAGAAGGGAAGAGTATTAGGTTGAGAAATATGGAGGGTGAATGTGAAGTGAATGTTTTACTTTTTGCAGATGATGCGGCATGTGTTGGTGGCAGAATCTGGAGAAAGGATGAGAATACTTGTGAGAGAGTTTGAAGGGAAATGTGCAAACAAGAGATTGAAATTCAATCCAGCGAAGAATAAAGTTATGAGGATTGGAGGTGGGAATGAGGAAATGTGGAGGGAGGAATGGTTTGTAGAAGTGTGAGAATGGAAACTTGAGGAGGTGAATGAATTCAAATATCTAGTAATGTTGGGTGGAAGGTAAGGGTGGGACGGAAAAAGGAATAAAGAACAGAGTGGTAGAAGGAATGAAAGTATTGGGGGGCCTAAGAAAAGTATGGAAGAAAGGAAAAATTTCGAAAGAAATAAAGATAAGAATGTTTGAATGTATGTGTTCACCTTCTGTATTGTATGTGTGTGAAACATAGACGATAAGTGCTCGGTCGAGAAAAAGTTTCAAGTCTTTGAGATGAAAGATTTGAGAGCGATATATAAATTGAGAAGGATTGATAGGATTAGAAATGAAAGAATAAGGAGATGTGTAAATGGAAGAAGGGTGTAATTGATAGAGGAGAAGGATGTGCTAAAATGGTTAGGACATATGTGAAGAATGAAAGAGAACAAAATGGTTGGCAAGGTACGTAGATCCGATGTAGATAGGGGAAGGGTAGGGGGAGGGAAGGCCGAAGTGGAGATGGATGGATGGAGTGAGAGTGATTTTGATGGAAGGAATTTGAGTTTTAGACGAGGGTAGAAGATTTGTGGAGACAGAGATGGAGGGAGGTGGTGAAAGCGTTGAAAGGTAAGAATAGTTATGTTTGTAAGGGAATTGTGGCGGGCACCACCTCACGAAAGGTGGTGAAAATATATATAATATATATATATATATATATATATTATATATATATATATATATATATATATATATATATATATATATATATATATATATATATATATATATATATATATATATATATATATATAATATATATAATTAATATAATTTAACATCCGCATTATCCGCATCCGCATCCTCATCAAAAATTAACATCCGCATCCGCATCCTCATCCGCATCCGCATTCATCCGAACTTTTCGAAAATTCAACATTCATTCATCCGCACTTTCGAAAATTCAAATCCGCATCCGCACTTTCGAAATTTAACATCCGCAATCCGCATCCAGCATCTGCATCCGCATTCGCCACAAAAACATCCGCAAATTAAAATTAATCGATCCATCACTAATATTAATATATTATATTATAAAGATAATATTTATATATATATTATTATATCTATATATATATATATATATATATATATAATATATATATATATATATATATCGATCTAGAGGGCTTCTTAAACTGTGGGTCGCGACCCCCAGGGGGGTCGCGAGACTACTGAAAGGGGGTCGCAAAGATCTGATACTTTTCAATCATTATAAATAAAAATTTTAAAATTAGTATACACACTACGTACAAATATAAATACAAATAAAAATCATACAAAATACTATTGTAGTTTTATTATAACTATTTTTTGAAAAAAGTGGAAATGCAAAACTGTTATGTAGGGCCGCCTATAAATGAAAATATGGAAGTAGCATTTAAAATAATAAATACAACGCGCTCCTCGATTTTCAACTGAACGTTCTTCAAGATTGCCAGGAAAGCCACTCAAAGCCACCCAAAGCCGAAGACAGCCAGTCTACAGCCACTGGCTGTAGACTGGCTGGCTTGAAGATGCGTTGACTCAAAGATGACGGCTTTTCAGTTGGTGTTTTTAATTATTACGTTAAAGTTCAACTACATTTTGTTTAATTATTTATTATTATTTAACCATCATGGATAAATGGGTAATTAAAATTCCAACTAATAAGTCTGCCACGCCGTCACAACCAAGTTGCAGTGCTTCAAATCCGACTTCTAGCAAAACAAAAAAAAAGAAAATATGACGAATCATATTTGCAGTATGGCTTCACATGCTCTTCTCACAACAATGAAGAACAACCAGTGTGCTTAATTTGCAAAGAAGTTTTGGCTGCAGAAAGCATGAAACCGTCAAAACTGCAACGACATTTGAATACTAAACATGCAACGTTATCAAAAAAGCCAATAGAATATTTTGAGCGTCTTTTGCAAACATCAAATAAAGAAAAGAACACTTTGGAGAAGTATGTTACTTTGAATGATAAATATCTATTGGCATCGTATGAAGTTTCGTATTTGATAGCAAAAACGAAAAAGCCTTTTACTATTGGAGAGCAACTTTTACTACCTGCAGCTATAAGAATGTCTGAAATTGTTCATGGAAAACAGTATGCTGCTGAAATTAGTAAAATTCCATTATCAAATGACACTGTGTCCAAAAGAATTTCAGACATTAGCAATGATCAATTTCAACAGCTTCTTATGAGGCTTAAAGACAGCTCAAAGTTTGCAATACAACTGGACGAGTCGACAGACATTTCAAAAATGGCACAGTTGTTACTTTTTGTAAGATATATTTATGAGGGAAGCATTCATGAAGATATACTGTTTTGTCGTCCTCTGGAAGGTCATACTCGTGGAAAAGATATATATAAAAAAGTAAATGAGTTTTTTGAAAAAGAAGGATTAAATTGGAAAAATTGTGTTGGTGTGTGCACAGACGGTGCTGCAGCAATGACCGGACAAGATCTTGGTTTTACAGCATTTGTTAAAGCTGGAAATGATCATATTACATTTACACATTGTATGATTCACCGAGAGGCACTTGTTGTTAAAAAAATTGCACCAGAATTAAACACTGTTTTTTTTTGATGCAGTCAAAATCATTAACTTTATTAAAAGTCGAGCACTTAATAGTCGATTGTTTAAAAATTTGTGCATTGATATGGATTCGGATTATACAAGTTTATTGCTACATGCTGAAGTTAGGTGGCTATCAAGAGGTCGAAGTTTGAAACGATTATTAACTTTAAAAGATGAAGTTCTTATATTTCTAACAGAGCAAAATTCTAATTTGGCCGATTATTTTCACGATAATTTATGGCTTCTCAAGCTATGCTATTTGGCAGATATTTTTGATAAAATCAATGATATGAATTTATCAATGCAGGGAGTCTGCGTTAATATGTTTATGTTAAAAAATAAACTTGAGGCCTTTGTTAAAAAAATTCTTATATGGAAGAACAGAGTGGAAAGTGGATCGCTCGAAATGTTTCCATTTACTGACGAGTATATAATTAGTAACAATATTTCAAAAAAAGATACTCCTATAACAAAAATTATAGTTAATCATTTGAAGGATATGGAAGTTTACATGCATAGGTATTTTCCCAATGATATCGATACACAACAATGGATTTGCAATCCATTTTCAATTGAAATGAAAGAAATTAATTTTTTAAACTTAAAAGCACAAGAAGAATTTGCCGAATTAACAAGTGATACTACCTTGCGACTCAGATTTTCTCAAGTGCCTGTGCATGAATTTTGGATAGAAATCAAATCAGAATATCCCCTACTATCGGAAATGGCAATGAACAAATTACTGCCATTTTGTACAACATATTTATGTGAATCAGCCTTTTCCACATTAACTTACATAAAATCAAAATACCGTTCAACTTTAATAAACGTTGAAAATTTATTACGATCTGCACTAACTCAAATTGAGCCTAGATTTAATTATTTGTTGTAAAAATAAACAATCACATCCGTCACATTAATATTGTGTGATGTTAATAATATGTTTTTATTAAAAAAATTGTCACAAAAGTTTATTTTTTCTATTGAATATATAGATATAGTTTTATGTTTTCTTATAAAAAAATTGTTACAAAAGTTTATTTTTCCTATTGAATAAATATATATATAGTTTTATGTCATTCTGTTTATTGTGTTTTATTACGACCGATATCCCGTCAACGTTTCCAATTATATATATGTGAAATGAATGGGTACGTATTCTTTAATCCTTATTTTATTTACATTGTAAAATAGTGCGATATTACATCTACATCTACGGTTAATATATATTTCATTATATGGAGGAGGGGGTCGTTTAAAATTTCCTAAGCTTGAAGGGGGTCGCTATATAAAAAAGTTTAAGAAGCCCTGG
>SEYY01002575.1:0-15734 GCA_009176605.1 Armadillidium nasatum
ATGGTTTTGTTGTTTTAGTTTATGGAAGATGAGGATAGTTTTGAAGAGAGTAAACTGAAGAGAAATAGAATAGATGTGAGTTTCTTTTTTTTTCTTTTTTTTTTGTTTGTTTTTGTTTTTATTTTTATCTTAATTTCGCATGTGTGCGCGTGTGATGTTTTGGAAGTATGCTTTATTTTTGAAAGTCTAACTTCTAATAGCTTTAACGAATTTTGTTGATGCGAGCTTTAATGGAGAATATTCATTCAGCAATCTTCATATTCATACAGCAATCTTCACTTGATCTATTACAAATTAGGTGTATTTAATCATCAAATATTAAAACACAGATCATTTTATTTTTAGTAACATTTAATTAAAGTTTATTCATAAAAAACACTTTTTTTTCTTTTTTTTGCGACTATTGCATGAGATAATGGAGAATTTTACTTGAATTGAGTGGAAAGGTGGACATTAATTTATCTTTTAATTAATTAATTTTTCATCTTTAATTTTTTTTTTCACCTTTAACCAAATTAATATACATTTTTTTTTGGTTTTAAGTTACAAAACTTAAATTTTTTTTTTTATTAACCCATTAATAAAAAAAAATCGTGTTAATCAACTTTACTTTTTTTGTTGTTATATTGCTTATTATTTTAATAACGTTGTTATGAATTAATATTGTTATTTTAATATATTGCTTAATATAAGATCGTGTTAATAATCAGATTTTTTTTAATTTGTTACTTAGCATTAAGATTAATGAAGAAATTAAGCTGAAATTGTGATATTGTAATGAAATATTAATTTAATATTATTAGTAGGTTTATTCATGAAAACTTAAACTGAGGTCATGATTTTATAATAATGAAATATGAATTTTTAAAATAATATTAATAACTTCATTTACTTCATAATTATCAAAAGAAGGTTTTACTGAAATACTCGTAGATATTTTAAATAAGCCTTGAAATTTTGATTAAAACTGGTTTTTTTTTTTATTATTGGTTTTTTTTTATTTTTATTTTTTTATTTTTTATTTTTTTAAAATGAGCAATTCTTTATATATTTTGTAAGGGTAAATACCTACGGTCATATTTGGAAATTTTTCGTTTTTGAGAATTTTTTTTTTTAATTTCGAAGGTACCCGCATCAAATTTGAAGCATTTTCACATTTTTGGCTTCTTTTATAATTTTTGTAGTGTTAATATCTTCAGAGATCCACAGACCTTCCTTTTTTGCTTTATTTATATATTTTTTATTTCACTTGACCGGTTTGTCCCTAACTTTTATTCATATAGTTTTTTTTTTTTTTTAAATTATTAGAATTTTGACCAAAATATTTTGGCTGTAACTTATTTTAGAGATACATATCAAAATTCTGTGATGAATTTTAACATATGATCTCCGTGCAGTGTTCCCGAAAGTTCGGGTCAGATGAATCAAGTAAAAAAAGAAGAAAAAACAAGTTACAAAAGAAAAGGAGGGTCAGTGGGTCTTCGAAACAACTAACACTTCACAAATTTTAGAAGAGTGCAAAAATGTGTATCTGCTTTATATATATATATATATATATATATATATATATATATATATATATATATATATATATATATATATATATATATATATATATATATATATATATATATATATATATATATATATATATATATATATATATATATATATATATATATATATATATATATATATATCCTGTGAACGGAGGGTAAAAACCGTCTCTTTAGGCTAGTCACGAATTCACGCAAGCTCATCCATCCGTTCACAGAGAGTTTTCTTGATACCCTATCCAGTTGGTTTAATTTATATACCAGTATTTGCCGTTTATGTAGTGTAGCATTTAATACCATCTTTAACCGATATGAATGGTAGAATCTTTTGACCTGCGGAATAGCATGTTTTATATTTTGTTAAAATATAAAACACAAAGTAAAAATTTATTAAGTAATGAAATTGAATGTTATGAAAGTCTGGATAACGGTACTTTGTGAGATACGTTACGTAGACGTCATTTCAAGGAATTACTCTTTGTTATTCGTCACTTGATCTAAATTTGACAGCTTTTTTGGTTGAGGATGATTTGGATGACGTTACCATCATCATTGTCACCTTTCATCTTTTTTTTTTTTTGAACTGATAATCAGTTTCACTACCTAATATATCATTACTTTGTTGCTAAAGAGGTGTATAATTTGCTTAGAGTCTTGGATCGAACTTTCAGCTTGCTATAGTGTTTATAGTATGTGTCCTGTAGTGTGTGTGTGTGTGTCCTGACTGCGTTGTAGTGGTGCGTGGGTATGAAGATTATTAAAGATTAGAGTATGAAAACTGAATTTCCCTCCTCCTTTCTGCTATAGTGTAAAGGTAATTATATAGACCTTTTTGAATTCCTTCGCTTTGCGTCCTTTACTAGCTATTAAGACCTTCAATGATCAAAACCGATTTTCATTGATTAAATAATTTATTTTTAAGTTCACATTTCGCATAAGGAAATTTATTACTAGGATGCAAAAATTGTCTTAATCGTTGGGACAAGTGGCAAAAATGTCACAGTAAAATTTTTCAGTAGAGAAAAGATATGTTAAGCATAAGAAAGTCGCTTCATCGATTTATTTTCTAATAAGAAAATAACCGAAAAAATTTGTTGTGACATTTTTGCTACTTGTCCCGAACGATTCATTAGGACAATTTTTGCAGTGGAATAGAAAGAGCACCTTCAAGCACGTGAGTTCATCACTCCACCACCGGAGTTCCTATTTAAATTATAAGCATTCAGTTGCTTAAGCACGTCATTTTTACGACATTAGAAAAGTAAAGTCAGGATCATAATTGTAAATGACGTTTTTAATCGTTTATTCCCTGTTAATATTTAAATAAATTTTACCAGCTTTAGGAAAAGATGGTTATAATCTTGAAAGAAAAATAAAGTTTTTGAATGAAAATGTTATTCCTTATAGGATATAAAATTACATGAGAACCAAAATTTCTTTATTTTAAATATATATATATATATATATATTTATATATATATAATATATATATATATATATATATATATATATATATATATATATATATATATATATATATATATATATATATATATATATATATATATATATATATATATATATTTTTCATATTTCACCTCTGGTGGATAAATGCCAGAGGCCTACCAAACTTTCCGCCAGAGTTGGAAGAACTGGAAATCTTGTCAAATTAAAGGCCGACATGTCCCGATGCAACACCCGTTTGAAGGTGTGTACGTCAGAGGAAATTGGGGACATAGATAAATGGAGACTGTTACATACTTTACCAGAAGAGCACATATAAGATTGAGCATAGCGGTTAAGTATGAGGTCAGAGAGTTGGACCGAGAAGGTTGGAATTTGTAGAAAGGTATGCGACGATAGAGTTCAGAAGAGCAGTGTCCGTTGTAATAGCGATAGTATAGAGTGACGCAACAGTTCGGCAGGCAGAAAGAGACTGGAGAGAATTAGTGAGAGCGAAAAAGTTGAAAGATGAAAAGCTGTAAACTCTACCTTTTGTAGCAGAGACGTATGTGTGGAACCACCCCAAATGTGGGATTCTTACTCCGCATACAGGGAAGAACAACATACCTCTAAAGAGCAATATATATATTATATATATATATATATATATATATATATATATATATATATATATATATATATATATATATATATATATATATATATATATATATATATATATATATATATATATAATCGAGGGTGGTAGGAGTTTTTTTGAGCAAAGCTTTATCGCATACAAAAATGCTGCTATAATTGAAAGCAAACTGAACTGTATTCAACTCGTTATGATTTTAAATTCTGTTTTGGGCATTTTTAATCGTTGTTGTTTCAAAGTATTTGAATTTGTTGAAATTAAAAACTTTTATTGTGGAGAAGAGAAGCGGAGAAGGTGTCTCAGATATTTCATCTCGCTCCAGATATTTGCAACAAGTTACTTTCAGTAATTTTACAAGTACTGATTGGAAAATGCTGGCATATTTTAATTGAGATTAATCTTCCTATAATCAAGCAATAAATAATGTGATCAACCCACTTTACAAAAATTAAAAACGTTAATGACATCCTCGACCCCTGTATACACATCTTACATGTATGTGACTGTTTCTAAATCAATGGTGGATTCTCATTTGGAGGAATTTTGTCCTAATCGTGGAATAAGACCAATCGAAATATTTTAAGGCTGATGTTTTCATCACCCTGTAAATTCGATTAAATAGTTTTATATGATAACGAGATCAGGAAACCTCGTTAGCCAATAAATGACTTCAGTGCCTTAATATTTCAAAAAAAGCGTTCGTTAATTTGACTGTTTTACTTTGGCGTTGTTATGCATTGTAATAAAAAACTTCTAACAGTTCTTACATATCTTGATTCATTTGTATTGTCAATATACCCCTGTTAGTGGTAAAGATGTCGTTATACACGCTGTCAGAAAAACTTAATATCTTTCACCTTTGGACAATATTATAGTCGCCGTAGCTTTTCCTTTGAGTTTACATATTTGTACAATAAAATAAAATTTATTCTCATATGTTAGAGTACAGGTTTCTGCTCCAGTATTTCAGTAGTCGAGTTTAGCCGCGTTCTAATAAAAACTGACATCTTCGTTTCATGGTGGAGTTAATTTAGTATTGGAATTCCAGGAGCAGAAATACAGTTTTTGTTGCAGCGTCATGAAACATGTTAGGTACACTTTAGTCCGAAGTTCTATCATCTATTATAGTGAGAAAGACATTTCAGTTCTGAACTTTCGACTCCACCTTGTTGTACCTTGTAACTTGTGGCTATTATTGATGTTTTACTGTTGTGGATTTCCTTAAGTTTTTGACTTGATCTTTTAAAGTAAAAACTTCTCTCCCGTTGATGATATATATATATATATATATATATATATATATATATATATATATATATATATATATATATATATATATATATATATATATATAGTACTATATCATTCTTTAACATACCTGCGAATTTATTGACACTTGCACAACCTTCTACAAATTCGATTTCTCTATTTACTTCAGGGTTGTCTAATAACCTCTATACTCATTCGAACGTTTTCAATAAACTTGGGAGCAAATATTGTAAATGGTGATAGCTTCGAATCACGTAAGGGTTTCAAACTCGTGAAGGTTATTACGTTGTACTTTTTGGTAATAGCGGAAAGATTAATAGGAAAACTCCTTTACCTCCTCACCAAAAAAAAAAAGAAAGAAAAGAAAGAAAAAAAAGAAAGAAATTACAAATAAAATCTATTTTCGAAGTCCTATATTTTTACGAGAATGAATTTTTTTTCCCCCTACGAGTATACTAGTTTTGCATTTTTAAAATTTTTAATTGATGGTTTTGAAAAATTAAATAAACTTTATATATATATATATATATATATATATATATATATATATATATATATATATATATATATATATATATATATATATATATATATATATATATATATATATATATATATATATATATATATATATATATATATATATATATATATATACCAGCTACTGTGGTGGATGTAACCTCTGGTTATTTCATCTGAATATATAATATATATATATATATATATATATATATATATATATATATATATATATATATATATATATATATATATATATATATATATATATATATATATATATATATATATATATATATATATATACACTGAAGTTTCTCGCGGTTAGAAATAGTTCATTGAAAGGCAAGATGGATTTACGAAAAATCTCCCATATTTTTTAATTGCACTTTAAGAATTTGAATGAATCTGCACCCAATTAATTAAAAGCACAAATGATTGTAATGATTTGTGGCATGTAAGCCTTAAGAAACATTTTTGCATTATGCATCTATAGTAAATATATTTATTTATATATTAAAATTGGGTGAGAGTGGAGTTAGTAAATCCATCTTGTCGCTCTTTGCAGAGTTGGGCCGAATTACCTACGACGATCACTCCCGCATTAGTCGAGTCTATTAAGAAACCGAAAAAATCAAAAGATCGTCGGCTTAAAACAAGGCGAGAGAGGATAAAGTCCATAACTAGAAGAGACTCTGTTGTTGATCATGAAGATGATGATGATTCAAACAGTGTTCCGCCAATAGTGCAAGATGATGATGAAGAAGAAATAGCGTCAAGAGTTGCTACTCATAATTTACTTATGAATTGGTTACAAGAGCAAAAGAGTTTACAACCCGATAGCAACAATGATGAAGCCATTGTTGAGGTACTTGAGCCTTCAACGCCGATTGAAGAAAAGAAAGAAAATATATGCAAAAAGAATAAACGAAGCGTTTTAAAAAGGAAAAGAAAAAGCACGCCTTGTGTTCGCAAAAGAAATGATTTGATTTTATCGCCTGAACAGGTTACTGAAGAAATGTTAACCAACATAGCAAAAATTGCTAAAGAAAAGATCCCAGATAGGAGTAAAGGCACTTCCTGCCACCAATGTCGACAAAAGACTTCTGACACGAAGACCATATGTCGATCGGGAAAATGTATCGGACTTCGGGGCTTTTTCTGTGGACCTTGCTTAAAAACTCGTTACGGGGAGGATGTTAAAGAAGCCCTTCTCGACTCCAGTTGGTCTTGCCCAGTTTGCAGAGAAATCTGCAATTGTTCTTTTTGTAGAAAAACTTTCCGACCTTCAACTAAGGGTTGCAGATTAGAAGTTGCTTCTCAGAATCTTTCAGAAGACTTAGGAGAAGAAGCAGATTCTGAAAATAGTTGAAAAACGATAATTTTGTAATTTGTATTGTTGATGGAAAATTTTAGATTATAAATTTATCAAGATATTAGAATATTAGATATATATATATATATATATATATATATATATATATATATATATATATATATATATATATATATATATATATATATATATATATATATATATATATATATATATATATATATATATATATATATATATATATATATATATATATATATATATATATATATATATATATATATAGTGGTCATTCTTGTCCTTATGCCTATGGCCTTCATTATAGACTGGAATAACATTTCTCTAACTTTGAATAACTCGTAAAGGAACATTGAAGTCAAAGATTATTTTTTTGAAAGTTGTTTTAATTTAATGCTTTTTGCGTTTAAAATGCTGTGTTGTTTTACCTTTAATGTTTAAAAAAATAACTTTTTATGAAGCTTTATATATATATATATATATATATATATATATATATATATATATATATATATATATATATATATATATATATATATATATATATATATATATATATATATATATATATATATATATATATATATATATATATATATATATATATATATATATATATATATATATATATATATATATATATATATAATATATATATATATATATATATATATAAATACTATTATGAAAAAATGTTTATTAAAAAAAAAATTAAAATAAATTTTTACTTTATTATTTGTTTTGATTTTAATTTTTTGTAACTGTTGTCGGTATTTATTATTGTTACTTTTGTTTTATTTATTTTTACTGTTATTTAACAGCTATTATTATTATTGCAAAGTTTAGTATAAACTTTACAAAAAAATAAATAAATAAGCAACATGCTTTATTCGTATAATAAACAAACTTAATTGCTGGCTTTTTTTCGGAGGTACTTTGATCGCTTTCACTTTTTCTAATCGTATTGAACTGGCCAAAAGTTATACTCTGCTGTTGGATTGCCCTCCATCCCTCTCAGCACTGTTTATATCATTAAATTCAAAGAAAAAATAATTAAAAAAAAAGTTCAGACATATTGTACAAAAACTGAACTAAAAAAAAAAAGTAGAAATTTCGTAGAAAAGGTCAGTGGTTGTCATAACTCGATTTAATTTATTTAAAATGACAATCCGATTTTATTTAGTAAAGAGCTTTTATTAATTTTTTTTTTGTTTTAAGTAATTTCTAGATTTACGTTGGGTTCCTTCAGAAGTTGTATCGTCTCAATAGCTCTGTTACTGTGGATGTATAAGTGTGTATGAATCTCCTTATGCAGTAATATATTAAGATTCTTACTCCAAAGCTTCTAATAATAATTTAAGTAAACTCTCACAAATAACTTCTCAGTGAAAGCCAGGATTTTTCTCGTAGGACAACTTTCATAAAAATTGTCTTAATACTTGGAATATATAGAAGTTTATTCGGAAAGTATATTGCCATTTACAGTTGAGAAAATGTTATAATAACAATATTTGTGTTTTACCTATCGTCTTTCATAACAAAGTTCTTACCCCTTCAATTGTAATTTTTAAGATCTTTGTTTTGTTTGAAAAAATGAAAAAAAGATAAAAATAAAAACGTGTATTTCGCATAATTTAAGCTTTTACCTAACAAGTAGGCAATTTTATATTGTAGATGGTCATCATGAATAATATATGTTAGAGTTTAAAATTCTGAAATTTAATAAAATCGAATGAAGTAAATGCATATGGTGTTTCAGTGTTAAGAAAAATGTCTTCCTACTATCTCTTGCATCAAATCCAAAAATTTTAATTTAACTCTAATGCCGTAGTATTTTTACACGTCTAATTCCGTCTTTTTAAAATCGTACAAACTTTTATTAAATGAACTCATATTATTTCAACTGAATTTGAAGGGTTACCATCTGATCTACTTGGTCTGCTGAAATGCGAACCTGGAGTATGGAACCGTAAGGTTTTCTAGAACAAAAGAAAAGGACAAAGTTATACCTAAGATTTTTATTCTCTTTATAAGAAAATAAGACTTTCCGGAGTCATGTGATTTTAAATTGATAGAGTCGGAGTCGTATAATTTTTAAATGGAGCTACAGTTGGAGTCAGAGTCGTTTTAATTTTTAAATGAATCCAGGAGTTTGAAGCCGGCAAAAATTTTACCGTCATTCAATCCTATTCAAATCTCTAATTTTCAACGAGAACTTTACTATTTTATGACATTAACAATATCTGGATTATTGTTGTGATTTACACATTATTGTGTGGAAATTAAAACTTAAGAATAAAAATTCGATTTATTTTCAAAATTACTAAATCGGAGTAGAAAGAACTTTCTTTTAATTGGTATTTGCATTTAAAATTATATCTCCAGTTAATAGGGTAAAATTGTATTTAACTATTTGAATAAGTAATAAATAGATTATTTTTTGCTGTTACTATTACTACTACAGGTGTTTTTTTACATACCATCATAGTGATACAATAATTTTTTCCCGCCATGAGTTAAACTTTGAGAAAGAGTGAGTTTATTAATATTTATGTACAATTTATATAATATATTTCAGATAACCACTGTCGTACTTACTAAAACTAAACACCTATTTTGATCTCTTTATCAACGTTTTTTATTTATTAACTGTAGTTATATTATTAGTTATAGTTATATAGCTTTGTTTTATAATTATAATTTTCATTGAACTCATTTTCATACGCTTATAATATTAATAGCTTTCCTAATTTGATATCCAATTGTCCGAAATTTCTAGTGATTGTGTTAACCTTGTAGCTTTATTTCCAGAATCCGTCCCCAATATTCTCAGATAGTATGGGTAGAGCCATATCCCCAGCAGGTAGTGGTGGTCTAGTCAATTCTCCTCTTCCTGCCATGGGTGGCACTTCACCACTTGGTCAACCATTGGGTACTTTGGGTCCCGGATCAATGCGACCTGGGATGGGAGCACCTTCTATGGCAGCTATTGCAGCTATGTCAGGAAATCATAATGCCAATCACGGTATGGGTATGAAGATGCCTCGTTTTATGCAACACTCGATGCTGCAACAACAGGTTAGTTTTATTATAACTCCATTTTGTTTGCCCATCATGGAAATACTTTTTAAATTTTGACTTCTCATTACCTTATTATTATTATTATTATTATTATTATTATTATTATTATTATTATTATTATTATTATTATTATAATTATTATTAATCAACTTTTGTGGTTATATAAATTTTTGTTTTCTTCAATACATTTACTATCCTTTGCCCAGACACAAATATATCCTTCTCATTCTTCTTCATACTTAATAATCAAAGTTTTCTAGTAGCCCTTACATATTCCTTATCTCTGAAAATGATTCTTTATATTCCTTTTTGATATAACATAGAGATGGAGGACCCCTTAGGGGAGGGAAAAAATTATTTGTATTTGAACTGTATGCTAATTTTATTATATAGGGAAAGCTGTGAGAATGCGATATCACTGTTCTTATAAAAAAAATTGAAAAGACAGGAATTGTTAATCTGCAATTATTTTTTTTATTTATTGTGAATAAACTGTAGAAAGCTTCTGATGAACATTGTTATGCTTTAAAGCGTAATATGATTAGGATGGATTAAAGTACACGTTTTCTCATAACTGAAATTTAGATTTCTGAATATCTGTACAATGATATATTCACTTTAACTCCAATATCAATAGAAAGCACTGTTTATCAGTTTTTTTACCCTTCGTATCTTTCATTGAGTTCTGATGTCACTCGAAGGATAATATAGTTAGAATACTTGAGAGAGCTTTACATGGCGCTCGCACCACAGAAAAATTGAATAAATTATTTTGACTGGTTGTAACTGGACCTGAACGTGCTCTCTAGTCTGATTATACGGGAGGGGGGAAGTGGGACTTGCTAGTTTGAATTGAACTTTAAAATTAATTGTGCCAGTGTTTTAGATTCAAATTCGTAATGAAGGTTTAGGTCTTTAAATATCAATTACTTCTTTTTTTTATTTTACATAAATTGTCCAATTTTTGTCATTCTTAAAAGGTTTTAATGCTTTAATTGAAACTGAAGTTATTTGATTTAATTTATTATTATTATTATTATTATTATTATTATTATTATTATTATTATTATTATTGTTGTTGTTGTTGTTGTTGTTGTTGTTGTTGTTGTTATCATCATTATTATTATTATTATTATTATTATTATTATTATTATTATTATTATTATTATTATTATTTTTATTATTTAATTGTTTTTATTTAACATGCTTTGCAGTCAATATTCGGTGGAATGGACCCACGAATGATGATGATGATGGGTCGCAATATGCACAATCCTGCTGCAGCAGCCATGATGAGAGGCCATCTACAACCTTTCAGACCAAGGTTCATGTAATTTAAAGGTCATCATTGGTATAATTATTATTATCATTATTATTATTATTATTATTATTATTATTATTATTATTATTATTATTATTATTATTATTTGGTTGTGAAATTATTTTATGGTAAACATATTGGAAAATATGCCATTTTGCTGAATAAATTAAGGGAAATTTAAATTATATACAAAAATCTCTTTTACCATATATATATATATATATATATATATATATATATATATATATATATATATATATATATATATATATATATATATATATATATATATATATATATATATATATATATATATATATATATATATATATATATATATATATATAAATTATAGGAGTGAAATAAATTAAGAAAATGATCTCGAATCATATTATTATTATTATTATTATTATTATTATTATTATTATTATTATTATTATTATTATTATTATTATTATTATTATGCCAAAAGAAAAAAAAAATACTATAAACTCAAATTTAAAATTTGAAATTCCTCTTTAAAAATACTCAGAAAAATAAGAAGTGATATTCAAAATACTCGCTTGAATTGGTTTTTTTATTCCAATTAATTATTATTATTATTATTATTATTATTATTATTATTATTATTATTATTATTATTATTATTACTATTATTATTATTACTATCATTATTATTAAGTGAAAACATAATGCTCTCTAGAAAACTGAGTCTTAATTGGTAATGTTTTGATATAATTTTAAATTTTATATAAAATTATATATGGATATAATACTAATAATGAATTAATTGTAAATGTATATTAGGTTAAACGTATAAAATGTTTGTTACATATATATCTCTGCTTTAATAAGTTTGACCAAGGGAACTAAACTGTATATAATTGTGCAGGTTCGTCTGTCTGTAAATAAATATATATGTGTGCATATATTATAGAGTATATATATATATATATATATATATATATATATATATATATATATATATATATATATATATATATATATATATATATATATATATATATATATATATATATATATATATATATATATATATATATATATATATATATATATAATATTATAATATATGGGTTTGTAAATATATTAATATTTTACTGTTAACTAAAATTATTATTATTATTATTATAATTATTATTATTATTATTATTATTATTATTATTATTGAAAAGTATATTAAATATGCGGTCTTAAAGTATTGTAAATCTCATTATTGAAGCATTGATCATACATAATCTGTGATTTTCTTTTAAATTCGTTTTTTTTGTACAAATTATATATATATATATATATATATATATATATATATATATATATATATATATATATATATATATATATATATATATATATATATATATATATATATATATATATATATATATATATATATATATATATATATATATATATATATATATATATATATATATATATATATATATATATATATATATATATATATATATATATATATATATATATATATATATATATATATATATATATATATATATATATATATATATATATATATATATTATATATATATATTATTATTATTATTATTATTATTATTATTATTATTATTATTATTATTATTTTTTTTTTTTTTTTTTTTTTTTTTTTTTTTTTTTTTTTTTTTTTTTTTTTTTTTTTTTTTTTTTTTTTTTTTTGAATTTTTTTTTTTTTATTGTTGAATACATTTTTTAAAAGCGGGTACATAAAATGTGGCTTTGAAAGATGTAAATGATGGAGAGAGTTCTGAAATTGCAAGTGTGGACCTGAGGCTGTGTATTAACAGAAGGTATAGAAGAGCTTTGGGGATTGTAATTATTTTTTCCAATTATCAACATCCTATACTGTCATAATTACGTCTTGCATTTGAAACAATTTTGTGGGCTTTCTGTAAGACGCCTTTTTAGGAATGGTAAAGGATATTAGTTTATTGCGTCGAATATAAAGATGCTTGAACTCGCTGGCTTGACCTCTCATGCGAATCATTATTAGAAATTATCTACAAGGTTCCCGTCCTCGAACAGCTTAGGATGTCCGAAGTTAGATGTAAAAGAAAATGATAAGAAAGACATCGGGGAACTTTTAAGACTGGTTATTGAAGTAAATTTACTGTAAGAAGAGGATTTGAGTATCATATTGTCTGTAATTCTTTGAGATTTTGAATGTGAGTATGATAATAGTTATAAATCTGTCCCATATATCCATTTAGTAATAGTATGATACTGCTGTCATATTCATGTGTAGCGTTTTAGTGGTTTGAAGCAGATTTTATTGTACTTGAAAGACTTGTATAGTATAAGCATAGTGGCTCTAGAGAGGAAGAATGGAACAAAGTTGTGTAAGATATTTTTCCCCTTTCTGTATTTCTCAATTATTTTTTTCTTTTCTTTCTTCTTTTTCTCTATTCTTTGTTCTTTCTTCGTTGAGAAAACATCTTTGGATTTTTTTTTTATTCAGTGAGGTGAAGATAAGCTCATTTAGATTTGTCAGAAGAGAAGTAAAGTTAATATTTTTAAAAGTTACCAGTTTGAATTTATGCTTAGGATTGAAATTTTTTCTCTGCCTTCTGTTCTTAAACTTTTTAGCTATGAAGAAGTTAAAATGAGAGGAATACCAAGGGCACATTAGAGATGTGATAAATCTGTAAAAGAAATTTCAAAATCTTTTAACATTGCTTTTGGGCTAGGCACTATTCAAAATATTTAATATAAAAGAGGGTATAAAATATCCTATTGAATATTAGAAGATGTCAAAGAAGATATGAAATTAATGTGTAAAAAAGATAACAGTGGTTTTTAAAGAACTGTGAAAGAGAGTGTGCATAATATGTTAAAGAATTTCTAGATTGATCTCATTCAGTTGTAGATAAAGAGATAGAAACAGAGGGTATGAGATGTATAAATTTACTGAGAAAGGTTTAAAGTGTTTTAACTGAAGTTAAGATATTGAATAAGAATCTAAAAGTATGTGAATGAAGGAATTTGCAGGAGAGGTTCTGTTAAAATGGAAGTCAGTCGAGTCGAGATTTCATCAGGGCTTCGGAATCTAGTCTCTACTCCACAATCGATTTCTTGGGAGAGAAAATTGAAATAGCTTTAAAATGTTCATAAAACCTAAAATGATTTTTTTTCCTATTTTTCATCCGATTCTAATCAAACACCTTAAAAAGGTTTCCCCAACTTATTTTCAATTCTAAGATAAAAGATTTCTAATAATGTTTCGCATGAGAGGTCAAGCCAGCGAGATCAAGCATCTTTATACACATGAGAAATTTTCATGACGATGAAAGAAGGGAAAGTCTGAAATGAAAACTCTTTTTTGCACAAACCCGATTTTAACTTTTATCTTAGAATTGAAAATAAGTTGGGGAAACCTTTTTAAGGTGTTTGATTAGAATCGGATGAAAAATAGGAAAAAAAATCATTTTAGGTTTTATGAACATTTTAAAGCTATTTCAATTTTCTCTCCCAAGAAATCGATTGTGGAGTAGAGACTAGATTCCGAAGCCCTGATGAAATCTCGACTCGACTGACTTCCATTTTAACAGAACCTCTCCTGCAAATTCCTTCATTCACATACTTTTAGATTCTTATTCAATATCTTAACTTCAGTTAAAACACTTTAAACCTTTCTCAGTAAATTTATACATCTCATACCCTCTGTTTCTATCTCTTTATCTACAACTGAATGAGATCAATCTAGAAATTCTTTAACATATTATGCACACTCTCTTTCACAGTTCTTTAAAAACCACTGTTATCTTTTTTACACATTAATTTCATATCTTCTTTGACATCTTCTAATATTCAATAGGATATTTTATACCCTCTTTTATATTAAATATTTTGAATAGTGCCTAGCCCAAAAGCAATGTTAAAAGATTTTGAAATTTCTTTTACAGATTTATCACATCTCTAATGTGCCCTTGGTATTCCTCTCATTTTAACTTCTTCATAGCTAAAAAGTTTAAGAACAGAAGGCAGAGAAAAAATTTCAATCCTAAGCATAAATTCAAACTGGTAACTTTTAAAAATATTAACTTTACTTCTCTTCTGACAAATCTAAATGAGCTTATCTTCACCTCACTGAATAAAAAAAAAAATCCAAAGATGTTTTCTCAACGAAGAAAGAACAAAGAATAGAGAAAAAGAAGAAAGAAAAGAAGAAAAATAATTGAGAAATACAGAAAGGGGAAAAATATCTTACACAACTTTGTTCCATTCTTCCTCTCTAGAGCCGCTATGCTTATACTATACAAGTCTTTCAAGTACAATAAAATCTGCTTCAAACCACTAAAACGCTACACATGAATATGACAGCAGTATCATACTATTAATAAATGGATATATGGGACAGATTTATAACTATTATCATACTCACATTCAAAATCTCAAAGAATTACAGACAATATGATACTCAAATCCTCTTCTTACAGTAAATTTACTTCAATAACCAGTCTTAAAAGTTCCCCGATGTCTTTCTTATCATTTT
>SEYY01002576.1:0-5000 GCA_009176605.1 Armadillidium nasatum
TATATATATATATATATATATATATATATATATATATATATATATATATATATATATATATATATATATATATATATATATATATATATATATATATAGCGTATCCTTATTGCTTTTTCGGTAATTAAAGAGAGTCGGCTTCAGAGAGATCGGCTTCATTCACAATTGTATAGTCTAGAAACAGAGTTTGACATCTTCTCTTGATATATTCTAACAAGCTGTACCCAAAAATTATGAGTTTGACTCTTTCTTTATGTAATACTTCTTTATTCTTTACTCTCCAACGATTTACAAAATCTTTCTGGCTTGTCGAGGTTACCGCGTTTTCAAGTACTAGTCCAGGAATTTTCTTTTTATTTTCGGTATATATCTGGTAGATAACGTCGTATCCATATTCCAAGTAATTGGTAAAGGCGAATGCTCTGTCAATCTTCAATCTGAATTCGTTTCTTGCTTCTTTAAAAGCTCTTATTTGTGATGCGCCGTACAAAATAAATTTATTCCCGTACGACCTTAGATCACCATGCTCACCATCGTAATAATTCATTTCAACTGAAAATTTATGTTTGCCGGGGGTCTCATCGTACGATATTATTAATTTTTTACCGTTTCCTAGATCAATATCCGTAGAAATTTGATAATCAGGTATTTTATGTCCAAAAGTTTGCGAATCAAAATCAGCGGTCCAGATATACAGGGTGTCGTAAAGTTGTAAAAAATGATCTTTCCCAATGAAGAGATGCCTTGTTTTCTTGTCAGCCTCGGTAACACAGGAGATATATTGATATCCATTATCCTTTCTCTGGTGTGTAAATTTTACACTTCCAATAATGAAGAAGAAGGATATAATCGAGCTCGTTTCAAGAACTTTTTCGCTATCATCACGTACTGAAGTGGAGCCCATTTTTTTTAAAAAAAGTATCGGCTTTGGACGCTACTGTATCTTCGTCAAAAAAAGTTTGCTAAAGGAATAATATTTTTGACGAAAATGGAGGGGTTTATATACTGACCAGGCTGCTATCTAAGTTATGATTAACTAATCTTTTTAAAAAATTATCTGTTTTCCAGTATTTACACTTATATATATATATATATATATATATATATATATATATATATATATATATATATATATATATATATATATATATATATATATATATATATATATAGTTTTTTAATTTGTTTTACGTGCTCGATTACATATTTAAATAATAATAAATATATTGACCGACTGCTGTCGGAATCTGTCGCATAGGGATACACAGTTAAGAAAAGGATAAAAGAGAAGATTCGGTGAAGGGTTTGAGAGTGTAGTAAGATTTCGAGGAAACTATTAGAAGAGGAAAGATGAAACTGAAGAATTAGCGCTAGATACTGAAATAAGAAGAAGACACCTAAAATTTTTTGAATATTTTTTAAAAAATATTTAAAAATGGGGTATAGAGTAGGATCAACAAAATTTTTTAAAAATAGTTCTTTCAACAAGTAAACATTAAAGAGAGAGAGAGAGAGAGAGAGAGAGAGAGAGAGAGAGAGAGAGAGAGAGAGAGAGAGAGAGAGAGATATATATATATATATATATATATATATATATATATATATATATATATATATATATATATATATATATATATATCTGGATGTTAAAAAGAATAGGGATAATTGAAGAATTTATTCTTCACACGGTTTTTTAATCCGAAAATCTTTAACCAAAGTTTTCGTCGTATGTATGATTGCAAGAAATATATATATATATATATATATATATATATATATATATATATATATATATATATATATATATATATATATATATATATATATATATATATATACATCGAATGTACCGAATGCACCTAAAACGTAAGTCATCGTTATATAGTAACTTCGTATCAACTTAATGATTCTTATCGAAATTCCAGTAGCCTTAACCACCTTTTTTCTGATAACTTATTTCTAATATTTATTTGGAAACAAAAAAATAAAACCATGAAACAGAATGACCGTATCATATATTTTAACTTTTAAACAATACTTTGATAATTTTAAAAGAATGATATATATATATATATATATATATATATATATATATATATATATATATATATATATATATATATATATATATATATATATATATATATATATATATGCCATGGATTTTTTTTTTTTTTTTTTTGTACCGATGTGTAGTTAAGTGAATAGAGATTATAAATAGGGTATGGTTATTATACCAATTTGAGATAATTTTTTTTTTTTTTTTTTTTTTTTTTTTGCGTTATCAAATATATGCATCTTATAAAGAGACATTTATGGTGATTTTTGGGATTATAAATTAAACTGACTTTTGTGAAAATAGGTGATCTCAAAATGGAAGCCAAAAACTCCTTTTTGAAAATTAGATCGACAAGACCTTGTGAAATTATTGCTTTACGAAAAGAGATATTGGAAAACAGAAAGAAAAAAATTACAAGTTTGAAGAAAAAAAAAGGGAAAAAATCAGTAAGTTTATGGAAAACATTTCAGGCCAATATAATCGATAGGTCGATTAAACGCAAAATAAAACGACATATAGACAGAGAACCTGATTTATCAGATGAAGAAGAAACCAAATTGAAGGAATTGAATCGTAAACTGAAGTTAAGACAACCTTTAGTGGAAGAAAATACTGTACCTGCGTATCAAATATTGAAGCCAAAAAATGAATATCTTAACAGGTACGAAATAATTCACTGGAATTGCTGCAATAACACGGTACCGGTTGCACCTCTAGTAAAATACATCGAAATATCCTTAGGTTGCAGCAAGTGCCACACTAAGATCGTAAGAAAAGAAAATTTAAGAAACATTTTAAAATGAAGCCGATCTGTGGAATATATATATATATATATATATATATATATATATATATATATATATATATATATATATATATATATATATATATATATATATATATATATATATATATATAAAAGTTATTAGAATCTGTTTTGTAATGTTTATTTTAAATATTATTTGTAATTATTAATTATATTATTAAAAAAAATTTTTTTTTTTTTTTTTTTTTTTTTTTTATTTTTTTATATTTTATTATTATATATATATATATATATATATATATATATATATATATATATATATATATATATATATATATATATATATATATATATATATATATATATATATATAGCCAGCAAAGTACAAAGTGTATATTTCTTCAGCACATTTCGTTAACGTGATTGGTTGAAATTACCGTTTACAATCACTAAGAAGGGTTGGGGATGGGGGAGTAATAAGGTCGAAAATGGGGGATTGTAGGGGACTATCGTATAAAAAGTGCAAGAAGCAGTAAAATGTATTATATTTCCGTAATCTGTTCAGCCTGCAAGATGGAAAATTCTTGTGCTCCCGCTACCTCTCGTCAGAATAGTACAACGATTGAAGAGTTTTTAAAGTACGAAATCAACTTTGAAGACATTAAATTTAGTTTAAACAGAAAATCAAACGGTGATGGGCCATACTATTCATGCACCAGCCTACCACCAAGTAAAAACAGATGCTTATTTCTAAGTGCCCAGCAGTTATGGAGAGTTTTTAACTTTGTGGAATTTATAAAAAGCAGAAATGATGATCGAGGAGAGCTTACAGGAGAATATTGTGAACATTTAAATCCTCAACCTGGACATAGAGATGTAGTTTGCGACTTATACATGTCAAAAGAAACAGAAATTCTTGATGTTAGGGCGATATATCGCGATGAACAGATAGGAGTTATAAGAAACACAAACTACGGTTTTACTCTGTATGGGAAGGAAAAAATTGTGAACTTTTTGAATTTACGCCAAGAATTCGCAGAAGGTATCAAGAAAGTTATCAAGGTTGAATCCCTTTTATTAAAGGCATTCAGAATACTGTATCATCTTTATAAAGACTACAAAAAACAAAATTCTACTGTTCAAATTGGGGAAATACTAGACAAGTTGAATGAAGATACATTTGCAAAAATGTGGAATGAAGAAGAAAATGACTTGCATTTTTCAGCGCAGAATATATTTCAGTATATTAAACGAAGATGTACATCTAGTTTAAACATTTATCTTGAATGCTCGGAGGTCTTAGACTTTTAAATATATATATATATATATATATATATATATATATATATATATATATATATATATATATATATATATATATATATATATATATATATAGATAAAAAAGTTTTTAAAATGTTTGTAATATTATTTTGTAGTTATTAATTATTATTATTATTAAAAATTAGCCTATGAAACTATTTTTTATTACCATTATTTACGATATTTACTTTTTTTATTTATAAATAAAAATTAATGTGAAGGTTTTAAATAATCAGAAGACAGCGCTGAGATGATTGGTATTAAATAAATGTAAACGTATATAGTTTTGTTAAAATGCATTTATTTAATTTTTTGAAATGAAAAATAAAAATATAAAGGTCTAGCTTTACACATGAAAATGGATTTAAAGAATAGGTTTATCAGTAAAAAATAACGTGGCAAGATTTGAATATGAAATTATTTTGGTATCTTTAAGTATAATTCAGATATATATATATAAAAAAAAAAAAATGACTTTGAAAAAAAATAATAATAAAATAATAATAATAATAATTATAATAATAAAAAATAATAGGATATTATTTATTGTTTTAATAATTAAAAAATAAAGATAAAAGAGGTATCTGGCAATTTTAGAGGAATAAAACGTGGTTCCCTTTTAAATGTTATAATCCTTGCTGGAATCGAAAATATATAATATATATATATATATATATATATATATATATATATATATATATATATATATATATATATATATATATATATATATATATATATATATATATATATATATATATATATATATATATATATATATATATATATATATATATATATATATATATATATATATATATATATATATATATATATATATATATATATATA
>SEYY01002576.1:25000-27500 GCA_009176605.1 Armadillidium nasatum
ATATATATATATATATATATATATATATATATATATATATATATATATATATAATATATATATATATATATATATATATATATATATATATATATATATATATATATATATATATATATATATATATATATATATATATATATATATATATATATATATATATATATATATATATATATATATATATATATATATATATATATATATATATATATATATATATATATATATATATATATATATATATATATATATATATATATATATATATATATATATATATATTATATATATATATATATATATATATATATATATATATATATATATATATAATAATATATATATATATATATATATATATATATTATATATATATATATATATATATATATTATATATATATATATAGAATGTTCATTAAATAAAGTGAGAAAAAGAAAATGAGAACGTAGAGGAAAGGCAACGCCCTCAAGCTATAACGAGGGAAATATAATTTAATAAAAGCATTAATAAAAAAAAATTTTTTTGTTCAAAAAAAACAAACAAAAAAAAATACATGTAATAACTTAAAGACAAAAATAATATTAAAAAAGGTATAAAAATAATACTTTTTTTAACCATAAGAAAGAAGAAATAATAAAAAATTATTTACCATTTGAATAATTATGAATAAAAAAATAATCAAAGAAAGAATAATTTTCGCATCCATATTTACAGAAATAGTACTATGCAAATATATATTCCGTTAAATTAGTTTCCCAGGTTCAAATTCATGGTTCTAAAGTAAAGAAGGAAAGATTAGCCAATCACCGCACCAGCACAATAGAAGCACTGCACCTCGCAGCACCGGTGTATCGGCAACCATATGTTATAAACAGAAATTTTCTTATTCAATCTAGAGGCAACTTTTCATGTATCCTTTTAGATAAAGCTATTTTCCACACACGCAAACATACTTTCAAAAAGATAGTATTTATACTCGCAAATTTTGAATATATCATACATAAAAAATGAGATTTAAACCCCGCCGCAATATCATATACCATTATTTATATTTTAATAGAGTTGACCATCAATGAATAATGAAAATGGACTTCGGTCTCAACATGTTTTTTCCATTATCCAGCTTTAAAAAAAAAAAAAAAAAAATGACGAACGTGTTCAAAATGCCTTCTTTATAAAAACATATAAATTGTCTTTTAAGGACTCTCTTTATCTCTCTCTCTCTCTCTCTCTTCTCTCTCTCTCTATCTCTATCTATATATATATATATATATATATATATATATATATATATATATATATATATATATATATATATATATATATATATATATATATATATATATATATATATATATATATATATATATATATATATGGGACAAAATATAGAAACAGCAGAAAGAAAGAATGCGTAAATATGGCAGATGTTCATAAGCCGAAATCTAAGAGAGCACCACAGGCTTTCGTGTGTCATGTGTGACAGGACAACTTATAACGTCGGTAAAAAACGTTAGATGCTTTGTGGTCAACATTTTGTCCTGGTACAAGCGAGGTATGTAAGAGCTTTCAGAGTTTCAAAAGGGTCAAATTATTGGTGCGTCTGTGAGTAATGCGGCAACGTTTTGTGCTGTATCGCGAAATACCATATCCAATGTTATCAACGCTTAAAGTACTTTTGAAAAAATATCTTCAGATAAACCCCAGAGTTTAAAATTTAAGTCGAAATTGGGTAACAAAGACTCGATCATTGCGGAGGATTGTAACCAAAAATAAGAAAACAATAGCTTACTTTTGAACTGAATATCGTTCTTGCAAACCTTATTAGTATAAAAACAATGAGGATAAAACTCTATAGGCTGAATATTAATGGGCGTACCGCAATCGAAAATCTCTTGTAAATGACATGAATGCCAGAGGAGAGGATAGAGTAATGAAAATACATAAGAACTGAACCACCAACTAATGGTAGTCTTTTGGTCAGTTCCACTGTTCTCAACCTCAGACAGAGTTTACTTGTGGAGAACACCATCCCAGGTCTATAATCAGGACGGTCTTTTGAGAAGAGTTAAGCATGAAAGAGGTTATGTTATGGTTTGGGCAGTCATATCATGGTATTCTACAGGCCCCATTATCACCATAAACAATAATATAAGTGCCAGCGATTATGTAAACTTTTTACGTGATCAAGTTCACCATATGGTGCAAACATTGTTTCCTGTGGGTGTCGCCATTTATCAAGATGATTAAGTCCAATTCATATAACTTTTAATGTAAAGTCGTGGTTTGATGATGAGGATTCAAGACTTCCATGGATACCACAATCGCTAGACCTTAATATCATGGAGCCCCTGTGGTCAGTATTAGAGAGCAGAGTTCAAGATCGCTATCCACCAACAGGATCCTTACAAAAACTTAAGTCTAGTTTTCATTTTTGCATAACATTATACACCATCCAGGAATTATATTTGTGCATTCTCAGAAGAATTCAGAG
>SEYY01002576.1:30000-32500 GCA_009176605.1 Armadillidium nasatum
TATTATAATTATGCAAAATAAACATGAAAAGAAACTAAAATAAAAGATTATTTTTAGCACTCACTATTGTTTTATTTTGAGCCTTTCATTCTTGTGTAAATTAGTCAATTCTAATGACTACAGTGTAGCTGTTATTTTCAAGTCGGGGGCAAAATCAAAGTAATTTGTAGTCTCATATCATTTTCTGCATTTAGCCTATTTCTAGTCCTGGAATAGTTTTAGTAGCTGCGTATAGAGAGAATGTCTTTTCACAAGGGTAAGTTGTTGGAAAGCGGATTAAAAATTGCAGAAGATTAGCAGTAAGTTCTGGGCAATCTTTATGTAGATTAATCCAAAATTTTGATAGATCACTTTTCTTAAGTTTGACTTTCAATTCATAGTCTGTTGAAGTTTCTATCAAATAAAGTGCTTGCATGTTTGGAGAATCAAGAAATGGATTTTGAATCCAAAGGAAGTTTTTAATATCAGGGACAAAATATTATCAAACTAGATCAATCAGTGTAGATAGATGCTAAGAGATCGAGGTTTTTATGTCTTCATGCAGAGAAAGTCGGTTGACGAGTAGATATTCAAAAATTCGATTAAAGCACTGATACTTTTCTCAAGAATGCAATCTTTCCAGCTTTCACTGGAGTTCACTGATCCTACCCTGAGCTTTGAAATATATAAGTTTGTTACTCTACAAAAACATATATGTTTTATTTAAATATTTAAATGTGCAAACATATCTGAAAGTTATGCCAGCCTTTGAATCCAAAATTGATCTTTCAATTTAGGGGTAAATTGTGATGCAGGTTTGACAAAAATCCATGAACTTCTTCAAGCGACTCATAAAACCTCACGTGCATTTTCCCTTTCGATAGCCATCGACCTTCGGTGTCTAATAATAATGCTTTGTGGGTGCTTCCCAAATCTTCACATAATAAACTAAATGTCCTGGAATTAAGTGGTCTGTCCTTAATAAAATTCAAAATTTTTGTCACATCATCAATAACTTCCCTTAAATCAGGAGGCATTCTCTTTACTGCGAGCATGTCAATGTAAAAAAAAAAACAGTAAATATTCACAAATTCTGCGTTTTTGTTTTATGCGAACCAAAACGCCTGAATATTTGCCAACCGTAGCTGTAGCCTCATCAGTGCATACACTTGAACAATGCTGCTATGATAAATCATGTTCCTCAAAAAAAAAAAAAAAAAAAAAAACGTTTTTTTTTTTTTTTTTTTATTAATTTTAATATTAATAATCATAATATATTATATATATATATATATATATATATATATATATAATATATATATATATATATATATATATTATATATATATATATATATATATATATATAATATATTATATTAAAAATTAAAATTCATATCATTTAATATACTGACATAAGAAAGCTCGTTAATTTTATTTATCTTGATTTCAGTAAAACACTTGATTTAGTTCTCTATTCAAGGTTGATGAAAAAAAAATATGACAATATAGAAAATTTCTCTCTAAATAAAAAAACTGGTTGAGGCAATGTATAGTGAGTGCTTAATGACATAAATCATCAAGGGATCTGGTAAAGAAAAGTTATATTTAGCATGGGTTTGGAACACTCTTTGCTAATCTATATAAATGATTTAAGTAAGATAATAAGTGAAGAAGTTATAAGGTTTGCTGGTGATCACAAAATTTCTTCTCATGGGAAGTCTGAGGGTAGAATGAAATTTCAACATGACTTGGATAAAGGGATAAACATATTTCGGTAACTAAAACAAAATTGGTAAATCAAATAATGATTTAATTAGAACATAAAAAGGAAATGGTCAGAGTCTATTCAGAAAAAAAAGGCATGGGCGTGGTTGTTGGTAGTTATTTTGAAAGTGTTAAAGAAACATTTGCAATCTAGAAATAGGAACTAGTAAAATGTTGGTTATTAGAAATTTTAATGTTGTTTATGGAAGTAAACAGTTAATTGGTCAAACCCTATAATAGTAGTTGCTTTTTTATATATATATATATACAATAGTTATGTCCAATAATTTTTTTACCATCATTAATATATAAAATTAAAAACAAATAAATAAAAATTATTTTCATTTTTATTATTATTTGTATGGAGAATTGAGTTATGCATAAAAGTTTAGAGAGATCCTTACATGATAAAGCAAACTGATATGCTTGAAATAGTGCAACGTAGAACTACAAGAAAAACTTGTGGTTTTACATATAAGAGGAAAGAGAAATTGATTGAAGAAAATGGACAGCAAATGGACAAGTTTTGTATGGGCAGGAGATTTCTTACAGAGGAGATACGATTCAAGTTTATGAAGCTTATTTCCTCTCTAAACTCTACTGAGGAGAGTAAGTTCTCAATGATGAGAGAAATAGTAGTCACATGAGAAAGATAAGAAAGCACAATGATAAGATTTAAAAGAATACTTCTCCAGAATCAAGCAGTAAATGTTTGAGGTGCATGGTTTTCTTCAGGAGGCTATAACTAGTATAGA
>SEYY01002576.1:37500-41897 GCA_009176605.1 Armadillidium nasatum
GCCAATATATCAACAATACAAGCATTCATACTAGGTTTCAGCCAGTACCAAACATATGAATATCCAAATCTATCAATATCAAGGGTAAGAAAACTAATAACTTATTCATTTACCTTCGAATGTCCCCAGTATTCAATATAACTAACTCATAAAACTTTATATTTTCACATTTCAGCTATTTTCTTATGGTTTTATACACTATCTTGCCTAAGGTAACAATATATCAACAACACAAACATTCATACTAAGGACTCGGACAACATCAAACATAGGAATTCTCAAATTTAGCAATTCTAGTCAACAAACATGCAACATCAACAACGAGGCTATGCAGACTAATAACTTTTTCATTTACTTTAGAATGGCACCAGCATTCAACACTATATCGTATAAACTTATATTTGCCACACTACATCTATTTTCTTAACGTTTGACTCTTTTACAAACTATCTTATACTATTTAGAACTTCGAAATATTTATTTTATTAACATTTTTCTTTAAAATATTTAATTTTACTACCTTTATTTCATCAAACATCTGATATGACATGTTACATACACACATACTAACGTAAAGTATCTTCAGAGAGCACAAGCAATTAACGAAAACATAAATGCCCATACACATTTTTATGCTTTCTAAATTATTCATAGGGTTATTTCCTATGCAGATAATGACATCCTTATATTTTGTCTTTTTACACTTAACAAAAATTTTCATATTAACGGAATCTATAACTATAACTTTCAGAATTCTACTTAAACTTATTTATTTACTAACGATATTTTACCCTATATTTAGCTTTCAGCATACCTTTTATGATACAGTAAGGTCCTTACTAATATATTTAAAAATACAAAAACACACTTTTCGACTGACACATTTATACCTTAATGTTTCTATGATGTTTTATCCTAAGCAACATTCAAACCAGCATGACCAATCATAACCAACGACTCTTATTCATGCATTTTCAAGGTAGCATATTTCAAATACGAGACAAATATTTCATATTAAACATGAAAAAACAATTATTTTCATGTATTGAGCTGTTACGAGTTGTATTTTTTACTAACATTAGCTATTCATGCATTTTCAAGTTAACATATTTCAAATACGAGGTAAATATTTTATATTAAACATGAAAAACAGTTATTTTCATGTTATAATTTCGATAGTAATTTATATATTTCGGTATGAGAGTATAGGTAAATACAAAGTTTGCATTGTTTCGACATGTTTCACAGAACATACGAAGCATGTTTTATAAGTAATATACAAAATTCAACATTACATAGCTATCTCATGTTTCAAGAAACGTGCATTTTATATTTTTTTCAAGCTAATATATTTTAAGCTCATCACTCCTAACCACAACAACCTAACAAATTTGACTTCGAAGGTCTTACCAATCAAATCAATATTGTTTACCTTACAAATGTAACCTTTCACGATGGAACATAACCTAACCTTAGTATAGTATGTCGTTGGATCCTCATATTTCTTTAATAAAGTAAGCTTCAACACAAGCATTAAACTATTCAACCATTTTTACAGATGCCATGAATGAGACTTTAAACTATATATTCACTACTAATACATAATTCTCAGGAACTACAATAACCATCTATCGCTTTTAACATTTTTCATACTCTTATATAACAGGGTTAGTAGGTACTCTGTCTCTATTTCTTCTACTCTTCTCAACTTAGCGTCCAAGTCTTCAAGAACAAACATTATTTCACGAAGGTTCACTCTTTCGGGGAATATATAGATGGTTAACTTCATGATGACTCTACGAAAATATTGCTTCAATGTTTACATAACATTTCTAAGCTATCCTAAATTAACCTAACTCTATTTCCAACACATAGATGACTACCTCTCAATAACTATCTCGCTTCTAACCTTACGGTCGATACATGCCTATGAATAGATAATAACTTAAATACCATGCGTACTCTTACATATCAAAGACAGCCAACCTAACCTAACCTAACCTAACCTAACCTTACACTTACAAACTTCCACAGGCACACACACACACACACACACACACACATACATACATATAACTACATATACAAATTCAATACATATATATATATATATATATATATATATATATATATATATATATATATATATATATATATATATATATATATATATATATTAAATAATATCAAGAGGACATGGGGTACGGCATGGTTACTGCTATCTCAGATATTGCTGAACGGCGCAACGGGTGTCAGATTTAGCTACTTTTCGAAAAATCTGGCAACCTGTCCTTAACGGTCTTTGCATTTGCGTGCAATCCGGCATTCTCAGGGACACACATACATACATACATATACATCTACATATACAAACTCGGGGAATATTTATATTATATATAAATATATACGTATGATAGCCAAGACGGAACATGGCTCTACACAAGACGTACAGAAACTGGATCACTCTCTCTTTAGGTGGAGTAGGGGCGAGAAGGTGCCGAGAGAGCGATCCAGTTTCTGTACGTCTTGTGTAGAGCCATGTTCCGTCTTGGCTATCATACGTATATATTTATATATAATATAAATATTCCCCGAGTTTGTATATGTAGATGTATATGTATGTATGTATGTGTGTCCCCTGAGAATGCAGGATTGCACGCAAATGCAAAGACCGTTAAGGACAGGTTGCCAGATTTTTCGAAAAGTAGCTAAATCTGACACCCGTCGGCCGCCGTTCAGCAATATCTGAGATGACAGTAACCATGCCGTACCCCATGTCCTCTTGACCCATTTAATATATATATATATATATATATATATATATATATATATATATATATATATATATATATATATATATATATATATATATATATGTCCAATCGTCTTTGTATATGTAGATATATGTATGTATGTGTGTGTGTGTGTGTGTGTGTGTGTGGTTGTGGAAGGTTATTAGATTGTAAGTGTATTAGGTTAGGTTAGGTTGGCTGTCTTTGATATGTAAGAGTACGCATGGTATTTAAGTTATTATCTATTCATAGACATGTATCGACCGTAAGGTTAGAAGTTAGATAGCTATTGAGAGGTAGTCATCTATGATATGGAAATAGAGTTAGGTTAATTTAGGATAGCTTAGAAATGTTATGTATACATTGAAGCAATATTTTCGTAGAGTCATCATGAAGTTAACAATCTATATATTCCCCGAAAGAGTGAACCTTCGTGAAATAATGTTTGTTCTTGAAGACTTGGACGCTAAGTTGAGAAGAGTAGAAGAAATAGAGACAGAGTACCTACTAACCCTGTTATATAAGAGTATGAAAAATGTTAAAAGCGATAGATGGTTATTGTAGTTCCTGAGAATTATGTATTAGTAGTGAATCTATAGTTTAAAGTCTCATTCACAGGCATCTGTAAAATGGAAGAATAGTATAATGCTTGTGTTGAAGCTTACTTTATTAAAGAAATATGAGGATCCGAAGACATACTTTACTAAGGTTAGGTTATGTTACGCCAGGAAAGGTTACATTTGTAAGGTAAACAATATTGATTTACTTGGTAAGACCTTCGAAGTCAAATTTGTTAGGTTGTTGTGGTTAGGAGTGATGAGCTTAAAATATATTAGCTTGAAAATATAAAATGCACGTTTCTTGAAACATGAGATAGCTATGTAATGTTGAATTTTGTATATTACTTATAAAACATGCTTCGTATGTTCTGTGAAACATGTCGAAGCAATGCAAACTTTGTATTTACCTATACTCTCATACCGAAATATATAAATTACTATCGAAATTATAACATGAAAATAACTGTTTTTCATGTTTAATATAAAATATTTACCTCGTATTTGAAATATGTTAACTTGAAAATGCTTGAATAGCTAATGTTAGTAAAAAAATACAGCTCGTAACAGCTCAATACATGAAAATAATTGTTTTTTCATGTTTAATATGAAATATTTGTCTCGTATTTGAAATATGCTACCTTGAAAATGCATGAATAAGAGTCGTTGGTTATGATTGGTCATGCTGGTTTGAATGTTGCTTAGGATAAAACATCATAGAAACATTAAGGTATAAATGTGTCAGTCGAAAAGTGTGTTTTTGTATTTTTAAATATATTAGTAAGGACCTTACTGTATCATAAAAGGTATGCTGAAAGCTAAATATAGGGTAAAATATCGTTAGTAAATAAATAAGTTTAAGTAGAATTCTGAAAGTTATAGTTATAGATTCCGTTAATATGAAAATTTTTGTTAAGTGTAAAAAGACAAAATATAAGGATGTCATTATCTGCATAGGAAATAACCCTATGAATAATTTAGAAAGCATAAAAATGTGTATGGGCATTTATGTTTTCGTTAATTGTTTGTGCTCTCTGAAGATACTTTA
>SEYY01002577.1:0-7500 GCA_009176605.1 Armadillidium nasatum
TTTATGCAACGTTCGCGATCTTCACTCTAATTTTCACTTTGGTATACTTCATTTGTGTGTGACTAATTTTGAGTTACGAATCTTCTACTTTATGACTCAGGCTCTCTTGCCAATCTACTTCTAAATTTATCTACTCTGTCTACATATCTCTTATTTCTACCAAGTATTCTAAATTCTTGGACTATTGAAGCTCTATAAGAGAACGAATTCACTTATGAAATCAGCATTTTAGGGGTTTTTAACGTTCGCTATCGCCAATGAATTTCTCTCTCTCTCTCTCTCTCTCTCTCTCTCTCTCTCTCTCTCTCTTCTGCTAATTTCGAAATTAGCAGTATTTTCACGCACCCTTCTAGATTTCAGCTTCACAGTTTCATATCTCATGAATGTAAGAGATGTACTCCATACTTTTGAACATGAAACACTTTATTCTCTCTTTGTATTAATTCATATATCTATCTATCTATCTATCTATCTATCTATCTATCTATCTATCTATATCTATATATCTATCTATCTATCTATCTATCTATCTAATCTATCTATATTATCTATCTATGTATCTATCTATCTATCTATATATATATATATATAATATATATATATATATATATATATATATATATATATATATATATATATATATATATATATATATATATATATATATATATATATATATATATATATATATATATATATATATATATATATATATATCTAATTTACTATTTATTTGCGTGTCTATCTATCTATCTATCTATATATCTATTCTATTCGTTTATCTGTCTGTCTATTCATCTCTCATGATAACTTCCTATGACTTAACCACCTTCAAGCGCCGTGTATCAGGTCATGTCGGCCTTTAATTAGACCATGTTCCCGACTTTCCCCCTAACTCTGGTGGAATATTGGTAGGCCTCTGGCCTTTGCCCACCAGAGGTGAAATAAAAAAAAAAAAAAATAAATAGAAAAATTCTGAAAGACAAACTAAGTACAGAGAATATGCAAGATTAAGAGACAGACGTTAAAGTTAATGAATTATTTTAGGGATAGAGAGAAGATCAAAAAGATGAAAAAAAGGTCTTTCTCCAGTCCTTCACTGAAAAAAATGGTCCTAACGAATCGTTGGGACCAATGGCAAATATGTCAGTAAAATTTTCAATACATAAAAGACAATGTTAAATATAAGAAGTCGCTTCACCGATTTAATTTTTAATAAGAAAATAACTGAAAAAATTTGTTGTGACATTTGTGTAACTTCTCCCAAAGATTCGTTAGGACAATTTTTGCAGTTGTTCGTTTGAGGCAAGAGAATGTTTTTCCTTTTTCACTACAAAAAAAAATGTCCCAACGCAAAGAGTGAGTGACCCTAACGTCTCAAGGACAATTTTCAATTATTTTCTTATTAGGAAAAAAATTATTCGGTGAAGCTACTTTCTTATAAGTAATATGTCTTTTTAACGTTGAAAATTTCGTTGTAACTTTATAGCTATTTTGTTCTGATATTCGTTGGGACATTTTTTTGCATATATATATATATATATATATATATATATATATATATATATATATATATATATATATATATATATATATATATATATATATATATATATATATATATATATATATATATATATATATAATATATATATATAGTGAAGTATCGGTATGGTATCGGTATATTTTTATATGGTATCGGTATATATCGACCTAGTATCGGTATCGGTAGGCAAATTTTTGGATAAGAGTAAAGTATCGGTATCGGTATCGGTATTATATATATAATTATATATATATATTTCGGTATCGGTAAAAATTTTTATATATATATATATATATATATTATATATATTATATATATATATATATATATATTATATATAATATATATATATATATATAATATATATATATATATATATATATATATATATAATATATATATATATATAATATATATATATATATTATATATATATATATATATATATATATATATATATATATATATATATATATATATATATATATATATTTTAGAATTTCAACTCTGGTGAGCAAAAGTCAGACGCCTACTAAAATTTCCACCAGAGTTAGGAGAAAAGTCGGGAATCTGGTCAAATTAAAGGCCGACATGACTTGATACACGTCGTTTGAAGGTGTGCAAGTCATAGGAAGTTGGGAAAATAGATAAAAGGAATGTGTTCCCGACTTTACAAGTAGAGTACATGTAAGATTGAGAATAGCGGTTAAGACTGGGGTCAGAGAGCTGGACAGAGAAAGGATGAGACTGTGTAGAAACACGAGTCGCACGAGCCCTTCTCATTGGAGGAGGTATGCAACGGGAGAGTTCAGAAGAGCAGTGTCCATTGTAATAGCGATAGTATAGAGAGAGTTTCGCAACAATTCGGATGCCAGAAAGAGATTGAAAAGAATTAGTAAGAGAAGGAGAGTTGATATGGCGAAAAGTCATAAACTCAACCTTTTCAAGGAGAGCTGTATGAGTGGAACCATCCCAGATGTGTGATGCGTACTCCATTCAGGGACGAACAACACCCCTATACAGAGCAAGCAACTGAGGTGGAGTGAAGAAATACTGTAGACGCCTCACAACACCTAACCTCTTAGAAGCTTGTTTAGAGAGAGAAATAATGTGATCTTTCCATGAAAGATCACGAGAAAAAGAAACACCAAGAATATTAAGGAGAGATTGAAGGTTTGAGTTGAGTGTTTTCGAAGAAGATATCAAGTTGTGTGGAAGATTGTGTCGAGTAGAGAGATGGAGGAATTGAGTTTTGGTGGCATTGAAAACAACCATGTTCTCTCTGCTCCAATTTGAAATGCGAGATAGATCAGAGGTCAGCTGCTCCAAGGCTACCTTCCTTGCGTCTATTAACTGGTGTTGGGAAGGGCTCCTTTCAAATTGAAAAAAGTAATGAAAGGTGGAGTCATCAGTATAGGAGTGGATAAGAGATGAAGTGACAGAGAGAAGGTTATTAATGAAAAGTAGAAAAAGTGTTGGGGATAGGACAGATCCTTGAGGAACACCACTATTAATAGATTTAAAGGAAGAACGATGACCGTCTACAACAGCTGCCAGAATGGAAATCACAGAGAAGGTCACAGAGAGAAGGAGAGACTTCGAAAGAGGGATGTTTTGAAATCAAAGCTTTGTGCCAGACTCTATCGAAAGTTTTCGATATGTCCAGCCCCACAGCAAGAGATTCACCGAAATGCCGAAGAGCGGAAGACCAAGAGTCAGAGAGGAAGAGAAAGGATATCACCAGTAGAGAGTTTCTTACGAAAGCCATATTGGCGATCGGAGATAATATTAGAAGAATTGAAATGTTTCCAAATCTTCCTGTTAAGGATAGATTCGAAAACTTTAGAAAGAACGGAGGTTAAAGAAATGGGACGGTAGTTGGTGGGTTGAGAGGGGTCCCCCTTCTTCAGCAAAGGCTGCATGAGCGCGCGTTTCCAGCAGGAAAGGAAGGTTGAAATAGAAAGACATATTCGAAATAGTTTACCAAGGCAGGGTGCAAGCTCGGAAGGACAAGTTTTGAGAACCACAGGAGAAATACCATCATGACCGTACCCTTCTTAGTGTTAAGCTCAGTGAGAGCAGAAATGACGTCTTTAGAAGAAATTACAATTTTATGCATAAATGAGTTTAAAGGTGTTGAAACAGCTCCGGAATCGTCTAAGGTAGAGTTAGAGGCAAAAGTTTGAGTGAAGAGTTCGGCTTTAGTAGAAAACAAAATGGCAGTTGTGCCAACAGAAGAAACTAAAGGAAGGAAAGAGGAAGAAGCAAAGTTAGAGTTGACATTTTTTTCTTGCAAAATGCCAGAAAGAGTGTGAGGAAGTACAACGAGAAAGATTGTTGCATTTTAAACGGAGAAATGAGTTTTTAGCGTTACGGAGAATAGATTTTAACGATTCCTGGATGAAATATAATTAAGTTGCATGAGTTTCTGTAGTTCGAAGACGACGGTAGTCCCTGAAGGCAGTATCCCTGTTTCGGATAGCAGGAGAACAAGTAGAGTTAAACCAAGGTTTGTTAGATTTAGTAGAAGGGAAAGAATATGGAATGTACGCCTCCATGCCATACAGAATCACCTCGGTTATGTGCTCTGCACACTCAGAGCAGCCCCTCCCACGGAAACTAAATATATATATATATATATATATTAGATTAATATATATATATATATAATATATATATATATATATATATATATATATATATATATATATTATAATATATATAATATATATATATATATATATAATATATATATATATATATATATATATACTTATAATATAATATATATATATATATATAATATATATATAACAGATGAACGTTTCCGACCCGAGATCCACAAAAACCCCCATGGTTACCACAGAAGCTTTGAGGAGGTCTTCAAGGAAAAATGCTATTTCGGGCGTTCATAAGATAAGATAAGCCTTAACTGTATAAGTATATTGGGGTCCACATACATAATGTTGTGACTCAGGCGGTCCACATGAGGGTTCACATACGTAAAGTTATTACTCGGCGGTTCACATACGTAAAGCTAAGACTCATGGGGTTCACAAGCAAGAAATGGCTTCGAACCCCTGACTCGGATGATTATCCGTTTGAATTACGTTTGATTTATCATGTTGAAAATCAGTGATCGTGTCCTAACGGTAGAGTGATTGACTCACGTGAATGAATGTGTTGGTTCGATCCCTCCATGCGGATAATAAGCAAAAACAACCTAGAAAATTACCCCTCATAAAATAGTGCAAAGTCCGTGAACAATGAATTTTACAAAGAACTAAAATAAATATTAAAAATATAAAAATAAAAAATAAAATCATATACTTCTTATATAAAGAAAAGTGAAATAGAGAATCTGTTGTTCATTCTTCATAGTTCACCGGCGTTGCGATATTCAGGTCCAATGACTGTGCTATATTAAAGGAATGTTTTCATTTTATGCATTGATGCATCTTAAATATATATATTAAAAAAAGGGTCTTTGCATTTGTCTTTATAGAATATCGTAAAATATTCATAATATGAAAATCTATCAATTTGATACAGTTATTATTATTATTATTATTATTATTATTATTATTATTATTAATAAGTAGTAGTAGTAGTAGTAGTAGTAGAAATAACATTAGCCCTTCAGTCTTTATAAGAGAATATCATGAAATATTCATACTATGAAAATCTATTAATTTGAAAAATTTATTATTATTTTTATTATTATTATTATTATTATTATTATTATTATTATTATTATTATTATTATTATTATTATTATTATTATTATTATTAGCGCTTCTGTCTTTGTAAGAGAGTATCATACTGGTATATAAATAAAATTAATTTTGACTTTAATGGTTGCTTATTTTTTTATTATTATTAATTTTTTTAACTTAATCCTTTTTTAAAGTAGTCTTTTAGTTTTTATTTTATTTAAATGGTTCTTTGGTTATTTGTTATTTTAATCGGTCATTAAATTTTTATTAATTAACTGTGTGTACACTTCAAAAATTGTCCTAACGAATTGTTGGGACAGGTGGCAAAAATGTCATGATAAAATTTTCAAAGAGAAAAGACATGTTAAGCATAAGAAAGTCGCTTCACCGATTTATTTTGTAATAAAAAAATAACTGAAAAAATTTGTTGTGACATTTTTGCCATTTGTCCCAACGATTCGTTAGGACAATTTTTGCAGTGCATGGTTGATTTAGTTTTTATTGTTTTAAATATAGTCATTTAATTTTTTGTTGATCTAGAATCTAGATGTTTGTTTAGTTTGTTGTTTTAAATTATCTTTTATTTTTTGTTGATCTTTAGTGTATGGTTGTTTAGGTTTTTCCCATTGTTTTGCATGGATGATAGTTCAAATTCTGGTTGTTTTCAATTGGTCACTGAGTTTTTTATTGACTTTCAGGTATTTAGTTTTTCCTTTTGCTTTGTTTATATATATATATATATATATATATATATATATATATATATATATATATATATATATATATATATATATATATATATATATATATATATATATATATATATATATATATATATAACGTCGAAGTTTAAAGTTTGCTATAGGGGAATCGAACCTGGGACCTATAGCACAAAAGCATAGAGTTTTACCTCTAAGCTACTGGTGGTCCAAAAGAGAAACTCAAAGAGGAGGCATATGAATAATAATTCACAAGAACAACCTCCAAGGACTTCTCCCGACCACGCTTGAGCGTAAGGCAACATGACCCTGCGGAATGTTAGCAGACTTAATTACTTATATATATATATATTATATATATATATATATATATATATATATATATATATATATATATATATATATATATATATATATATATATATATATATATATATATATATTATATTATATATATAATGGAATTTCCTTTTAAAGCTTAATGTTGTTTAGAATTTGTTGTTGCCCACTTGAGGCTCGTAAGAAAATTGAGCGAGCAATGGAAAGCCAACTCCAAATAGGCCTATAAAAGCTCTTCTAGTTTTAAGAAATACTCCACTGAATTGAGCAGTAAATTGTCTCCAGCGTCACAAATTGTGTCGCTTTTTACGTCTTCAGCTCCAGAAATTGTGTCACTTTTAAGCAATGTCTTTCTACTCTCATTAGCATTTTAATAGTCCCTCACACACAACTGGATCGTGAAACATATAAAGATTCATTTTTAATTCTTATATTTTTGAGTTTTTTTATTTATTTATTTATTTATATTTTGTTTATTTATTTATTTGCTTTGTTTGCTTGAAAGTTTTTTTAAAAAGAATTCTGCTTTGGTTTTAGATGTAAAGTTTTAAAAAAAAAATTTTTTTTATTAATTTATTTTATATTTTTAATTCTTGTATTTTGTGTTTTTATTTATTTATTTATTTATTTATTTGTTTGCTTGTAATTATTTGGAACGAATTCCGCTTTGGTTTTAGATGTATATTTTTTAAAATTTCTTTTATTTTATTACTTTTTTTTTTTTTTTTTTTTTTTTATTTTTTTTATTTTTTTTTTTTTTTTTTTTTTTTTTTTTTTATTTTTTTATTTTTTTTATTTATTTATTTTTTATTTTTTTATTTATTTATATTATTTTTCATTATTTTTTTTTGAGACTTTCTTTTTTTATAATTGCAGGTTTTTTTAAAATTTTTTTGCAATAATAAATTTAAATGAAACATCAAAAACTTTTCGTTTGATTTATTAATTATAATTTTTTTTTTTTTTTTTTTTTTTTTATTTTTATTTTTTTTTTTTTTTTTTTTTTTTTATTTTATTTTTTTTTATTTTTTTTTTTTTTTATTTATTTTTTTTTTTTTTTTTTTTTTATTTCGTACGAATTTCTTTTTTGGTTTAAATTTAAGTTTACATTTTTAATGTATATTTTTTTTTTTTTAAATTTGCATTTTTTTTATTATTTTATTTTTTTATTATATTTATT
>SEYY01002577.1:30000-32500 GCA_009176605.1 Armadillidium nasatum
TATATATATATATATATATATATATATATATATATATATATATATATATATATATATATATATATATATATGGGAGTAATTCATGGTGTTCATGTGTGGTCCATCTTAGTCTGTCATTGTAAAGAGTATATAAAAATAAACTATTGCCGGGCATGATGTACTTTGAAGGTTAACCCATAATTATGTCTATACACTACCCTATAAATTTGATTTAAAGTACACACATATACACGCGAACCGACACACACACACAATACTCCCGAGCAATTTTCCTCTCTCACCATATATATATATATATATATATATATATATATATATATATATATATATATATATATATATATATATAATATATATATATATATATATATATATATATATATATATATATATATATATATATATATATATATATATATATATATATATATATATATTTAATCTATGCTCTGTTATCAATTTAATTAATATAATAATGATTAAATTATAAAAATTTTATATAAGGGGGAAGTTAAATGTTTTTATCCCAATAGACAGTGGATTTACCACTCAGTGTTTCATCTTTTGTCATACAACAAAATTTTCGCTGTAAAAAAAAGCACACATTACTTATCAAAAAGTAGCTTCACTGGAATGTTTTGTTACTAAAAAAATAATTGGGAAAAAAATTGTTGGAATGTTTGTTATTTATCCCAACGATTTTTGTCGGGATGTAATTGGAAAAAAAATTGTTGGGATCTTTATTTATCAAAACAATTTTTGTTGGAACATGCTATGCAGTGCAAATGAAATGGAAAAAATTTTTTTTTTTGGGGGGGGGATCTTTGTTATTTGTCTCAACGATTTTTGTTGAAAAATATCGTTGGGATTTTTGAATGTTTATATCAACGATTTTTGTCTGAATGTAATTGGGAAATTTTCTTTTGATGGGATATTTGTGATTTGTCCCAACGATTTTTTCCAGGTTTATGTGTATGTTATGCAACGTACTTAAAGTAAAGAGAAGTAAATGTGGGATTATGACGTCATAATTCAAAATAATAAATTTTATTGTAAGAAAATTTTATTATAAATTTATTTTTATTGCAAATCTTATTTTATTTTATTGTAAGACCTTATATCATACCTTTTCGATTAATTATGAAACAATATCGATAAATCGAATATGTTGCTGTACGTCACAACTCACGGTTGGTAAAAAACCCTTAGAAAAATGTTCCTTTGCCTTGCATGTGCTCATAATATCGATTATATTGCATCACTACCCACGGTGGGCACAGCTCCTAAAAAATGTTTCTCTGCCATGCATGTACTAGTAATATCGATTATATAACTTTTATATCACTACTCACAGTTGGCAGAGAACCATAGAAATATGTTCCTCTGCCATGTATGTACTCGTAATGCCTATTATATGATTATATTACATCACTACTCACGGTTGGCAAAGCCTTGTAGAAATATGTTCTTCTGCCATTCATGTACTCGTAATATCGATTGCATAGTTATGTTACATCACTACCTACGGTCGGCAGAGCCCCGTAGGAAAATGTTCCTCTGCCATGCATGTACTCGTAATATCGATTATATGACTTTTATATCACTACTCACAGTTAGCAGAGCCCCATATAGAAAAATAATCCTCTGCCATGTATGTACTCGTAATGTCGATTATATGATTATATTACATCATTACCCACAGTTGGCAGAGTCCAGTAGAAATGTTCCTCTGCCATGCATGTACTCTTAATATCGATTATACTATATTACATCACTACTCACAGTTGGCAAAGCCCCTAGAAAAATGTTCCTTTGCCATGAATGTACTCGAAATGTCGATGATGTGATTATATTATGCGAATACTCACGGTTGGCAGAGCCTCGTAGAAAAATGTTCCTCTGCCATGCATATACTAAATTTTTTATAGTTTTTTTTATTTATTTATTTTTTTTAAGAACAAGGTGGAAGAGGTATGATATATTAAAAGGTACTATACCAAACAGTGTTCCGTTTCTTCAAATAAATCAGACAATTCACCCTAAAATATAGTTAATTATCTTCCATCGTTTAATATTCAGCAATAATCAGTAATATTAATGTTTCATTTTGAAATTCGTTCAATAAACTGGGTTACACACACACAACACACACATTATATATTAATATATATATATTATATATATATATATATATATATATATAATTTATATATATATATATATATATATATATATATATATATATATATATATATATATATATATATATATATATATATATATATATATACTACACCCTAATAAAGCACAAAAAAACAACGATCTAACCAGCAAAAATATTCAATATTCAAAACAAAAACAAAAAAAAACAAAAAAAAGCATTTCGATTTCCTCGAATACATTTTGGCGTTAAAATTTATTAAATTAATCACGTGACAAATTTTCCCCCTCGTTAAAATCCCATCGACGAAGACCGTACAATAAATGCCCAGAATGTATC
>SEYY01002577.1:37500-47945 GCA_009176605.1 Armadillidium nasatum
GTTTCCATCCTCACTATATTATAGGACGTCAATTTTGAAATAATGACGAGAAGAGTTGCGAAGTGTATCCAATGTTATGACTGCCTCTATTATATAAGCAGCGATATAGAGGCGTCTTTCATTTTAAAATAAGCAGTTTTGCATTTGTGGAAAAGATTATACTTACGTTCAAAACGTTGTACTATTAACCTCTGTAGAGGTTATAAGTAAATACAATATTTTTCACATATAGAAAACAGGTTACAAAACAAGTTTTCAGATTAATTTCCAACTTTGCGATGGGAATATCTTATTTCAAGCTTAGAAGGAGATATTCTTTTCTTTTTAGACATGCGAAAACGAATTCCATTCATGGAGTCGAAAAATAAGTTGCAAATACTCTATGCAAATCAAGTTTCAAAGGGTTGAACCATAATGGTCAGGAGTGCTTGCAGTTGGTAAACGAAGGAAAAATTAAATATAAATTCATTTGATATATATATATATATATATATATATATATATATATATATATATATATATATATATATATATATATATATATATATATATATATATATATATATATATATATATATATATATATATATATATAGATAGAGAGAGAGAGAGAGAGAGAGAGATAGAAAAGGACACAGTTGTATGTGCTCAATTGTTCTTACACTCTAAAAAGCATTATGTGGTATTAACGCATAAAACAACACATAAAATTTGTGCGTTATTTTATTATAATCGCAGACTATATATACACACCCAACATTACAATGTTAATTTGGAAAGAACACTTAAATTGTTTACGCTACTTTATGCGTTATTTATCATATCATTTTGTTGCTCCCGCATTCCACATAAAAACGTTATATTTTTAGATTGTTTATTTATTATTTTTAACTAAATGTTCCTAACCTATCTTAATAGTCCTTAACTATTTATTTAACGCATGACTGGAAACTTTTAAAATGTCAATTTTAAGAAAATCTTTCCGATGTAAATTAATATTTTTAAATATATTTTTTTCACTTTATTTTAATTTCTGACAAGTTTTTTTTAATATGCAAAGATAACTTTATAAATGATGAAACTAGTTCAAGAATGATAAAAATTGAAGTTATAAGAATAATTTGCTTGTGATTTAATTAAAGAGCGATGTAACTCGAGTTAATTTTAGTTGGTACTTCTGCAACGAGTTTTCAAAAGCTGTCTTCTGTATAAATTATATAAACTGGTATTGAGTGACGCACATCTGCGGTTTGATGCTGCGCGGTGCGGTGAGGCACATGTCCAGAGACCTGGTGCAATGAGGTACGAAAAGGTGATGGATGGTTGGTGTGGTTTGATGCGTTACGAAATGAAAGGGTGATGTGGTGCGGTGTGGTAAGAATAGATCAAGAATAATTATTTATGATGATGGTGGGTGCGATACGAAGAGGTATGATGCGGTTGGGTGCATTTGAAGTGCCAAAAAAATCTTGTTCTTAGTCAACAGACATCTTCACAAATGGAGAGCTACAGATTTAGAATTATTTTACTCCCATATTAGCCAACAGGAATAAAACAAATGAAAGTTGAAAAAATTAAAAATTAAAAAAATTAAAAAATAAGTTTAAAAATTAACAGCTGAATGAAACTTAAAAAATTCCTATCTACTTCAAAGTCTCTATACCGTCTCAACAGTGAATAATATAAACATTTTTTTATCTGGACCTAAACGATAAACCATTTTGAAAACCTCATATAGCAACGGGTCAAAGAAGTTGAGCTCTTCGGGTGGCGATATTATTTTTCCTTCCTCACAGTTGCTCTATTTAAATAAGTCTTATCCACTCTTGTTTGGAGTACTGTTCTCACATCTGAAGGAACTTTGGTTTCATCTTTCTTTTCAAAAGGATTTCGTCTAAGACTCTAAGTCTTAAAGACTAATAAATTTTTCTCATTTTTTAATTCCCCTGACCCTCTAAATCTGTCACGTGACGTCGGCGCAATCTATTTTATCAATAGCAGCATTCCTAAACCTTTTAAGTCTCGTGACCCCCTTCCCCCATCCACCCCCAAAAAAGCTAAAACATATAAGTAAAAATCCTCATGAACCCACCCTTCCCCCCTCCCCCAAAAAAATGCCACAGGAAAATTTTTAATAGAGAAAAGATATGTTAAGCATAAGAAAGTTGCTTCACCGATTTATTTTCTAATAAGAAAATAACTGAAAAAATTTGTTGACATTTTTCCCATTTGTCCCAACGATTCGTTAGAACAATATTTGAACTGAAGGAGTGATTTGCTTTCGCATTTTTCTGAGAACTCAGAATTCCAGCTTTGATTTTTGGGGTGACCCCTTTCCAGCCAATTCTGTTCTGAGGAACTCAATGCCATTATCTAATTTTTACAGCTATATTTAATCATCCTCTCTTTAAAACCTGAGAGATTTGCATTAGGCTTAGGATTGGGTGAGTTTTCTTTCCTTTTAATTTGTTGCTCCAACGCTTCTCCACATTGCAAAAATTGTCCTAACGAATCGTTGGGACAAGTGGCAAAAATATCACAACAAATTTTTTAAGTTATTTTCTTATTAGAAAATAAATCAGTTAAGTGACATTCTTATTGTTTAACATGTTTTTTTTTTTTCTCAAGACTGAAAATTTTACTGAGACTTTTTTGCCACTTGTCCCAACGATTCGTTAGGACAATTTTGGCAGGGTGCGTTTCTCCATGAAAAAGCCCTGAAGTTGAGTGATGGTAACTGTAAAAAATGGAAGAAAATTTTTTAGAAAAGATTAACTTCACTATTAGAAAACGGTAATAGAGGATTTTATTGTATATAAATTAGCATTATAAAAATCTTTAAAATATTTAAGGTTCTAATAAAATTTCTATAAGCACCTTTTATATAAATAAATAATAAAAAAATATATATATATATATATATATATATATATATATATATATATATATATATATATATATATATATATATATATATATATATATATATATATATATATATATATATATATATATATATATATATATATATATATATATATATATATATATATATATATATATATATATATATATATATATATACCGTACGGAAGTTAATTTTAATGCAATGACCTTCTAGAAAATTTGCATGTTAAAATCGAATACTTTTTAATTTAAAAGAAAAGTAAATTTACATATTATTATTATTATTATTATTATTATTATTATTATTATTATTATTATTATTATTATTATTATAAAAAAATAAAAAAAAAAAAAAAAAAAAAAAAAAAAAAAAATTATTTTTATATATATATATATATATATATATAAATATATATATTATATATATATATATATATATATATATATATATATATATATATATATAGGGTATATATGTATATATATATATATAGGTATATTCGGATATAAATATATATGACACAATTTATTTTCTGCTTACGATTGCATTATGGCTGAGAAACTAAGCATAGAAGAACGAGTTTAACTTGTTTTCCTGTTTGGTAGACAAGGAACTTCACAACTCGCTCAGTAGCTGATGAATTCAACCAAAGCCACCCTGAGAGACAATCATTGAGCCATACCACTGTCTGCCGTTTAATCAAACGCTTTCAAGAAACTGGCTCAGTTGCTGACCGGTCCGAGATGTGGGCGACCAAAGAGTGCAACTGATGAAGAAACATCCACTATGGGTTTGACGAATGTTGTGAAAAGTCCTGTAAAATCAGTCAGAAGAATAAGCCAGGAGGTAAAAATAAGCAAATCATCAGTGCATCGTATTCTCATGATGTACAAATTTCATCCTTACAAAGTACATCTTGTGCAAGCCCTAAATGGTGATGACACAGTAAGACGGATGGAACTTTGTGAATGGATGAGCGCACGTATGGATTCGTCAATATTTTTCAGTGACGAAGCCATTTTTCATTTAAATGACCAGGTGAACAGGCACAATATGCGATATTGGTCAGATAACAATCCACGTTGGAAAGAGGAGGGACACCACCAGCACAACCCGAGGATCATGGTGTGGGCTGGATGGAATGTGGGAGGAGAGAATCTCTGGCCCATACTTCTTCAATATCACAGCTGAAACCTATTTAGAATTACTGCAAACCTTCTTGTCTGACTACCTTGAGGATGTTCCCATACGTCTTCTCTCTTCATCCTCCAGCACATTTTGCAACATGCGTGCGCGTGACCACTTTTACCAGACCTTTCCTAAAAGATGGATTGGAGGGAGAGGGCACGTAGAATGGCCACCCCGATCACCTGATCTTACCCCAGTTGACTATTTCCACTCACCCTTGATAATTTAAGGGAAGCAATAACAACTACATGCCAAATGATCAGCCCTGGAACCCTCAGGAGTGTGAAAGACAGTTTCGTGAAGAGAATAGAGGCGTCTTTTAATGCAGAGGTTATGATTAAATAAAGTATTTTCTATTAATATCAATTTTCTTTTCCAAAACCTGTATTGTGCGCGATATCTAGCACACCTATATATATATATATATATATATATATATATATATATATATATATATATATATATATATATATATATATATATATATATATATATATATATATATATATATATATATATATATATATATAATTTATATTTATATTTTATTTTTATTTTTAAATTTTAGCATTTCTTTGTTTAAATAATGTTTTTATTGTGTCACTACAATACTCAACAATAGCTATAATAATAATAATAATAATAATAATAATAATAATAATAATAATAATAATAATAATAATAATAATAATAATAATAATAATAATATGAGCAAAGGCCTATTAAACTAACGGTAAAAGAAACAGACATCCATAATAATGCATTTTCACGTCTCTCTTATATATTATATATATTATATATATATATATATATATATATATATATATATATATATATATATATATATATATATATATATATATATATATATATATATATATATATAATATATATATTATATAATATATAGCGTATGTGGGTGTATGTGTGTTTGTGTTGGTTTGTGTGCGTGCGTGCTTGCGTGTGTGATGGTGCAAAGCATCTCTAGTTTATCTACACATTCCTTTTCAAACTCTGCTAAATTTATCTCTCTCTCTCTCTCTCTCTCTCTCTCTCTCTCTCTCTCTCTCTCTCTCTCTCTCTCTCTCTCTCTCTTTCTTCCCTTCTCTCTTCTCTCTTCTCTCTATCTCTCCCTCTCTCTTTCTCTCTAACTATTTCACCCTCTCTGGCCTCTATCACTTCCTCTAATTTCTCTCTCTCTCTCTCTCTCTCTCTCTCTCTCTCTCTCTCTCTCTCTCTCTCTCTCTCTCTCTCTCTCTCTCTCTCTCTCTCTCTCTGAATATCTCATTTGCATTCATAGAAAGAGAAATCTCAACCGTTTTTTATTCCTTATATGAATTCTTAAAAGGTTCAAATCTAATATTTCATATTCTTTCTTATCACTTACTTAGACCAATATATATATATATATATATATATATATATATATATATATATATATATATATATATATATATATATATATATATATATATATATATATATATATATATATATATATATATATATATATATATATATATATATATAATATATATATATATATATATATATATATATATATATATATATATATATATATATATATATATATATATATATATATATATATATATATATATATATATATATATATATGATGGCAAAATGACAAAGTCCTGCTAATATTTCTCTACAGTTAGGAGGTATCATTAGTTAGGAGAACCAGAATCAATTTAAAGACCGACATGCTACAAAATACAGCATTTAAAGGTTTGCACATCAAAGGAAGTCATGAAAATAGATAAATGGAGTGTATTCCTTACTGTACAGAGAGAAGAACAACAATTGAACCAAGAATTAGAAAAGCAGAAAGAGACTAGAGAAAGATTTTTAGACTAAAAGCCCTAGACTGCACCTTTTCAAGTAGGGTTTTTTTAGTGAAACTAGCGTAGATGTGTGAGACATACTCCATGCATGGGCGAACAATACCCCTATAATGAGCAAGTAACTATATATATATATATATATATATATATATATATATATATATATATATATATATATATATATATATATATATATATATATATATATATATATATATATATATATATATATATATATATATATTATATATATATATATATATATATATATATATATATATATATATATATATTATATATATATATATATATATATATATATATATATATATATATATATATATATATATATATATATATATATATATATATATATATATATATATATATATATATATATATATATATATATATATATATATATATATACAGGGTGATCAAATCAATATTTATAAACTTCGGCAAATGGGAGGTGATGTCATTACTATGAAATTTCATCGAATACATATAGGACCGTAAGCCGTTGGTTTACGTGATATCGAGGGGACAATCTTGGGAATGAAGCAAACACCAAAGTTTATTACGTAGTAGGTAACATAGGAGGGATGCCATTACAACAGGTGTTCATCATTTAAGTTCACGGTTTGTATACATAGCTCTCACCGGCGGCCCATAATGGCCTGCAACTGCTGGAGGTCCATAGTGTTCCTAAAACGTGTTGCGCTTTCCTCGACCCTCTGCAGCAAATGTTGCCTGTCGGTAATTTACTCCTTATATATAAAGCCTTAGACTGCACCTTTTCAAGTAGGGTCTTGTTAGTGAAACTAGTGCAGATGCGTGAGACAGAATTTAGGTCTGGGAACCTTGGGCGGCCATGGAGTCTGACTATATCGATGCTGATCCTTCTGTGTGAGAAGTTGGTATTTAGCCAGCGTGCTTGCGCGTCTAAATTCGTGCAGGAACCACATACGGAGCACACGCTGGAGCTGCATATCGTCCGCTTACTATTTTTGTAACACTGTAGTGTTATGAACCAGCAAAGTCTTTAACTATGGTGTATGGTGTTTGTGTCATTCCCCAGATTGTCCCTTTGATATCACGTAAAGGAGGAGAATACTACCCTATATGTATTCAGTGGAATTTCATTGTGATGATATAACAATATAAATATATATATATATATATATATATATATATATATATATATATATATATATATATATATATATATATATATATATATATATATATATATATATATATATATATATATATATATATATATATATATATATATATATATATATCTATATATATATATATATATATATATATATATATATATATATATATATAATATATATATATATATATATATAATATATATATATATATATATATATATATATATATATATATATATATATATATATATATATATATATATTCTAGCCTACACTCTAAATATCTCTCCAACATTATCTTTATATCTCTTCATAGTCATACCTTCTTCCTTTCCTTATCACGACTATTATGTCATTCTTTATATCGAATACTCACATATACTTTTATTCATTCGCTATCATCATTGAACTGGATAAAAATGTTCCAGGGAATCCTTGGAACAGATTATAAAAGTATCACGAAAAAATTTTCAACCACATAATGACAACTTTGCCTCAAAAAAGTTGCTTCACCAATTTATTTTCTAATAAGAAAAAGAAAAGACATTATACTTGTAAGAAATTTGCTTCATCGATTTATTTTTTAATAAGAAAAGAAAAAGACATATTACTCGTAAGAAATTTGCTTTATCAATTTATTTTCTAAAAAGAAAAAGAAAAGACATTATACTTGTAAGAAATTTATTTCACCGATTTTTTTTTAATAAGAAAAGGAAAAGACATATTACTCGTTAGAAATTTGCTTCACCAATTTATTTTCTAATGAGAAAAAAAAGACATATTACTCGTTAGAAATTTGCTTCACCGATTTATTTTCTAAGAAAAGAAAAAGACATTATACTTGTAAGAAATTTGCTTCACCAATTTAATTTCTAATAAGAAAAAGAAATGACATTATACTTGTAAGAAATTCGCTTCACCAATTTATTTTCTAATACAAAAAGGAAAAGACATATTACTAGTAAGAAATTTGCTTTACCAATTTATTTTCTAATAAGAAAAAAAAGACATTATACTTGTGAGAAATTTGTTTAACAGATTTATTTTCTAATAAGAAAAGAAAAAGGCAAATTCCTCGTAAGAAATTTGCTTTACCAATTTATTTTCTAATAAGAAAAAGAAAAGACATTATACTTGTTATAAATTTGCTTCACCGATTTATTTTTTAATAAGAAAAGGAAAAGACATTTTACTCGTAAGAAATTTTCTTCATCGATTTATTTTCTAATAAGGAAAAGAAAAGACATATTACTCTCAAAAAATTTTCCTCATTAATTTATTTTCCAAATAAGAAAAGAAAAGGTATACTAGTATATTCCAAGAATTTGATTCTCCAATTTATTTTTCTACTATAAAAATAACCGAAATAAATTCTTTGGAACATTTCTGAACTATATTATGCCATTCTGTTATATTTACTTGTTTGAATATTCTTCTATAGGGTTGAGGTAAGAAAGGTTTTTATGATTCATCATTCGTTAATTTCTCTATGACATATTCTCAATATCTAAGCAACAGTTGTTCTAATTCATGTTATATTATATATATATATATATATATATATATATATATATATATATATATATATATATATATATATATATATATATATATATATATATATATATATATATATATATATATATATATATATATATATATATATATATATTTCCTTATTTGACATTATAACCCTGTATGACCTTATTTGACCTCTTTCATGTATCCTCCTGTTTATGTTTTGATACCTTTTTGTCATTATCTCTCAGCTTTTTTATTAATCTTATAATATATATATATATATATATATATATATATATATATATATATATATATATATATATATATATATATATATATATATATATATATATATATATATATATATATATATAGTGTTATGAGTATTAAATGGCTTACTAATATATCTTTGTTTAATCTTGCGACCACTTCCTGTCTTTGTGTGAAATTTTTAGCATTCTATTTTATATTCAGGTCGTTACACACGCAAGCTAAGCATATAATTATACTCTTCATGAATACAAGCACACACGCATATATATATATATATATATATATATATATATATATATATATATATATATATATATATATTATATATATATATATATATATATATATATATATATATATATATATATATATATATATATATATATATATATATATATATATATATATATATATATATATATTATATATATATATATATATATATATATATATATATATATATATATATATATATATATATATATATTATATATATATATATATATATATATATATATATATATATATATATATATATATATATTATATATATATTTACTTTCCAACTCTCGTGGGGTGGTGCCCGCCACAATATTTATATATATTATATATAATATATATATATATATATATATATATATATATATATTATATATATATATATATATATATATATATATATATATATATATATATATATATATATATATATATATTATATATATATGCAAAATCTATTCTTCGAGATACCAAAAACTTTTTTCTCCGTCGCAAATGCAATAATCTTTCTGGCTCCTCTTTCCTCTCGCCATTTCTGGCATTTTCCAAAAAATGTCAGCTCTAACTTTGCTTCTTCCTCTTTCTCTCCTCTAGTGTCTTCTGACGGTTCAACGTTTTGCCTTCCTCTAAAGCTAAGGTGACTATCAGTCCCGAATTTTTAAGCCGTGTCCCGTTTTTAGAGACGGACATTTGTCCCTAATTTTAGATTTGGCAAAAAATTATTTATTCAGCCAGAGAGCAGAAGAAGGTAGAGACACACCGCCATACAGCCAGAGGGAGCGACGCATGGGAGCAGAAGGCAAAAATGTATTTTTTATTTTTTTATTTATTTATTTATTTATTTTTTATTTTGTTGTTGTTGTTGTTGTTGTTGTAGAATGACCTTAACTAATAAACCGTCTACTTGTTTTCGGAAACAACATTCGTATTTCTTCTTTATATTAAAAACCATCCTCCTTTATACTTCCCTTAAAACCCTCACAGCAAGGGTATTTTGAGGGGGGGGGGGGCAATGTTCAGAAGCGTCCCGAATTTTGGTCAGAAAAATATGGTCACCTCATCTAAAGCTGAACTCAACTCTTTGCTCAAACTTTTGCCTTTAATTCAACCTTAGACGATTCTGGAGCTGTTCCTATTCCTTCAACCCCTTCGAACTCATTTATGCCTTAAAATTGTAATTTCTTCTAAAGACGCCTTTTCTGCTCTCTCTGAGCTTAACACTAA
>SEYY01002578.1:0-10617 GCA_009176605.1 Armadillidium nasatum
AAAAAAATTGGATTAAATTCTTATTTTTTTAATTAAAAATACAAAGAAAAATTGATTTTTCGAAAAAGAAAATATATATATTTTCATCTAATTTTTATGCTTTAAAAAAATTCAGAACGAACAAAATTAGAATAAATCTATTATTTTAATTAAAACTACTAAGACTTAAATGAATTTCGAGAAAGTAAATTTACCTCTTTTCACTTAATTTTTAAGCTTTTAAAAGAATATATTGGAAGTGGAAAAATTTAAAAAATCCATATTATTTTAATCAAAAATACAAGTACTTAAATGATTGTTATTTACCTATTTTCTTTAAATTTTTATGCTTTTGGAACAATTTGAGAAAGAAAAAGTTGTAATAAATAATGATAATTATAGAAAATTTTAAAAAATTTAAATGAATTTGAGGAAACAAATTTACCTATTTTTATATAATTTTTAAGTTTTAACAAATTTCAGGAAGGAAATAATTGGATTGAATTCCTATTATTTTAATTTATAATATTTAAGATTTAATAAATTATGAAAAAGCAAATTTAACACTTTTCACTCAATTTTAAGCTTTTAAAAAAGTTTAGTAAGAGTAAAAATTGAAAAAAATCTTTTTTATTTTAATTAAAAACACTATGATTTAAATGATTCTCATAATAGAAATTTACATATTTTCATTTAATTTTTAAGCTTTTATAATAATTTCATAAATTAAGTATTGAAAAAAGAATATTATTTTACTAAAAATTTCAAAGATTTATATGAATTTTGAGAAAGAAAATGTAGCTAATTTCAGATAATGCTTATGTTTTTAAAAATTACAGAAAGAAAAAATTGAATTAAATTCATATTTTCTGAATTAAAAATACAAAGCAAAAATTATTTTTGAGAAAGCAAATATGCCTATTTTCATCTAAAATTTAAGCCTTAAAAAAATCAGAACTACAAAATTTAGAATTAAACTTATTTTATTTAAAAATACTAAGAATTTTGAGAAAGCAAATACATCAGTTTTCACTTAAGTTTAAACCTTTAATTAAATAATGAAAAAAATATTATTATAGTAAAAATTTCGAAGATTTATAGGAATTTTGAGAAAGAAAATTCAGCTAATTTCAGATAGTTTTTTGCTTTTAAAAATTACAAATGAAAAAAATTGTAATAAATTCATATTTTCTGAATATACTAAGCAGAAATTATTTTTGAAAAAGCAAATAAATATTTTCATTTAATTTTTAAGCTTAAAAAAAATATCAGAACTACAAAATTTATAATTAAACTGTATTATTTTAATTAAAAATACTAAGATTTAAATGAATTTTCAGAAAGCAAATTCACCTCTTTTCATTAAGTTTTAGACTTAAAAAAAATTTAGTAATTTAAAAATTTTTTTATATAATTTAATACAATTTTTTTATTGAAATTTTTAACAACATTGAAATTATATGAAATTAGCTAAATTTGCTTTCTCAAAACTCATCTAAATCTTCGAAATTTTTAATGTTTAATTATTTATTTATTACAATTTTTTCTTTCACAAATTATTTTAAAAGCTTAAAAATAAAAGAAAATAGGTAAATTTCTTTTAAAGAAATCATTTATATACTTGCATTTTTAATATTTATTTATTACAATTTTTTCTTTCTCAAATTATTTTAAAAGCTTAAAAATTAAAAGAAATTAAGAAAATTTCTATTATGAGAATCATTTAAATCATTGTATTTTTAATTAAAATAATAATGATTTTTTCAATTTTTACACTTACTAAATTTTCTCAAAAGTTTAAAACCTAAGTGAAAAGAGGTGAATTTGCTTTCCCAAAATTCATTTAAATCTTAGTATTATTAAATAAAATAATAGTTTAATTCTAAATTTTGTCGTTCTGATATTTTTATTAAAGCTTAAAATTTAGATGTTAATAGGCATTTTTTTCTTTCTCTGAAATCATTTTTGCTCTGCATTTTCATTAATAAAATATGAATTTAATTCAATTTTTTTCTTTCTGAAATTTTTAAATGAATAAAATTTGTGAAAATAGGTAAATATCCTGTCTCAAATTTCATAAAAATCTTCGTATTTTTAATATAATATTTATTTATTTCAATATTTAATTAATTAAATTATTTTAACAGCTTGAAAATTACATGAAAATATGTAAATTTCTAATATAAGAATCATTTAAATCATAATGTTTTTAATTAAAATAATAAGGATTTTTTCAAATTTTACTCCTATTAAACTTTTTTAAAAGCTAAAAATTGAGTGAAAAGTGTTACATTTGCTTTCTCAAAATTCATTTAAATCTTAGTATTTTTAATTAAAAGAATACATATTTATTCAAATTTCCTTCCTTCTTAAATTTTTTTAAAGCTTAAAAATTAGATGAAAATACAAAAAATAATTCTTGGTATTTTTAATTAAAATAATTTGAATTTAATACAATTTTTTTCTTATCGAAATTTTAAGAGTATAAATATTATTTGAAATTAACTAAATTTGCTTCCTCAAATTCATCTAAATCTTCGAAATTTTTATTATAATTTATTTATTTATTATAATTTTTTATTTCTCAAATTATTTTAAAAGCTTAAAAATTAAATGAAAATAGGTAAATTTCTATTATGAGAATCATTTGAATCATTGTATTTTTAAATAAAATGAAAATGATTTTTTAAAATTTTTTTTTTTAGAGCTTAAAAATTACATGAAAAGAGGTAAATTTCCTTTCTTTAATTTTTTAGTGTAAAAATATTTATTTATTACAATTTTTTCTTTCTGAAAATGTTTTAAAACCATAAAAAATTAAAGAAAATTGGTAAATTTCTTTTATCAGAATGTTTTAAGTACACTTATTTTTAAATAAATGATAAGCATTTTATCAATTTTTACTCAGTAAATTTATATAAAAGCTTGAAATTACATGAAAAGTATAAATTTGCTTTCTCAAAAGTCATTTAAATAAGAGATTTTATATTAAAATAATACAAATTTATTGAAATATTTGTTGCAATGAAATTTTTCTTAATGTAAATTTTTCTCTTGTAAAACAAGATGAAAATTACTTTTGCTTTCTTAAATATTATTTTAGATTTGTATTTTTAATTAAAATATCATTATAATCCAATTTTTTTCTTTCTGAAACTTGAAAATAATACGGATTTATTCCAATCCTTTATTTCAGTAATTTTTTATAAACTTTAAAATTTAGATTAAAATGTTAATTTAATCTAAAAATGTTAATCTCAAATGTTTTTTTAGATTTGTATTTTTAATTAAAATAAAATGCAATTTTTTCTTTCTAAAACTTTTTAAAGAATAAAAATTAAATTAAAATAGATAATTTGCTTTCTTAAATTTCATTTAAATCTTCGTATGTCTTAATATAATAATATTTATTTATTACATATTTTTCATTCTGAAAATATTTTAAGAGCATAAAAATTAATAGAATAGGTAAATTTTTTTTTATCAGAATCTTTAAATTATGCATATTTTTAAATAAAACGTTAAGGATTTTTTTTTTCAATTTTTACTCCTAGGAAATTTTTTTAAAAAGCTTAATAATTACATGAAAGAATAAATATGATTTCTCAAAATTTACAATTAAAATAATACATTTTTTTTTCAAATTTTTGTTCTGAAATTTTTTAAAGCTTAAAGCTTATAACTAAAATGAAAATATGTATATCTTTACTTCTCAAAAATTATTTCAGCTTTGTAATATGAATTTAATTAAATTATTTTCTTTTCTAAAATTTTAAGAACATAAAAATTACATGAAAATAGGTATATTTGCTTTCTCAAATATCATTTAAATCTTCGTAATTTATAAGATAATAATATTTATTTATAACAATTTTACCTTTCTAAATTTTTTTTTTAAAAGAATAAAAATTAAAAGAAAATATTTAAATTTACTTTATAAGAATAATTTAAGTACTCTTATTTTTAAATAAAATGATAATGATTTTCCAATTTTTCTCTTGTAAATTATTTTTGAGCTTTAAAATTTCCTTTCTTTCCTTTTTTAGTATAATAATATTTGTTCATTACAATTTTTTTTTTCTGAAAATGTTTTAAAAGCATAAACAATTTAAGAAAATTGGTAAATTTCTTTTATCAGAATGTTTTAAGTACACTTATTTTTAAATAAAATGATAAGGATTTTTTCAATTTTTGAGAAGTAAAAATATACTTATTTTCATCTTATTTTTAAGCTTTAAAAAATTTTATAGCAACAAAAATTTGAAAAATTTGTAATTATTTTAATTATAAATTATGATTTATATAAATTTTGAGAAAGCAAATTTACTCTTTTCAAGTAATTTTTAAGCTTTTAAAAAAATTTACTAAATGTAAAAATTTTCTTTATAAAAATACGAATAATTTAAAGATTCTGTTGAAAAAAATTTACCTATCTTTTTAAAATTTTTATTCTTTTAAAATATTTTCAGGAAAAAAATTTGTAATAAAAAAATATTATTATACTAAGAAATACGAGATTTAAATGAAATTTCATTAAGCAAATTACCTATTTTCATTTAATTTTTATGCTTTTAAAATTTCCAGAAAGAAAAAATTGCATTAAATTCATGCTATTTTAATTAAAAATAGAAATCTAAAATAAGATTTGAGAAAGCAAATCCAATTTTTTTCTGTCTGAAAGACAGAAAAAAATTGGATTAAATTCTTATTTTTTTAATTAAAAATACAAAGAAAAATTGATTTTTCGAAAAAGAAAATATATATATTTTCATCTAATTTTTATGCTTTAAAAAAATTCAGAACGAACAAAATTAGAATAAATCTATTATTTTAATTAAAACTACTAAGACTTAAATGAATTTCGAGAAAGTAAATTTACCTCTTTTCACTTAATTTTTAAGCTTTTAAAAGAATATATTGGAAGTGGAAAAATTTAAAAAATCCATATTATTTTAATCAAAAATACAAGTACTTAAATGATTGTTATTTACCTATTTTCTTTAAATTTTTATGCTTTTGGAACAATTTGAGAAAGAAAAAGTTGTAATAAATAATGATAATTATAGAAAATTTTAAAAAATTTAAATGAATTTGAGGAAACAAATTTACCTATTTTTATATAATTTTTAAGTTTTAACAAATTTCAGGAAGGAAATAATTGGATTGAATTCCTATTATTTTAATTTATAATATTTAAGATTTAATAAATTATGAAAAAGCAAATTTAACACTTTTCACTCAATTTTAAGCTTTTAAAAAAGTTTAGTAAGAGTAAAAATTGAAAAAAATCTTTTTTATTTTAATTAAAAACACTATGATTTAAATGATTCTCATAATAGAAATTTACATATTTTCATTTAATTTTTAAGCTTTTATAATAATTTCATAAATTAAGTATTGAAAAAAGAATATTATTTTACTAAAAATTTCAAAGATTTATATGAATTTTGAGAAAGAAAATGTAGCTAATTTCAGATAATGCTTATGTTTTTAAAAATTACAGAAAGAAAAAATTGAATTAAATTCATATTTTCTGAATTAAAAATACAAAGCAAAAATTATTTTTGAGAAAGCAAATATGCCTATTTTCATCTAAAATTTAAGCCTTAAAAAAATCAGAACTACAAAATTTAGAATTAAACTTATTTTATTTAAAAATACTAAGAATTTTGAGAAAGCAAATACATCACTTTTCACTTAAGTTTAAACCTTTAATTAAAAGAAAAAAATATTTCAAAAATTAGTAAAAATTTCGAAGATTTATAGGAATTTTGAGAAAGAAAATTCAGCTAATTTCAGATAATGTTTTTTGCTTTTAAAAATTACAAATGAAAAAAATTGTAATAAATTCATATTTTCTGAATATACTAAGCAGAAATTATTTTTGAAAAAGCAAATAAATATTTTCATTTAATTTTTAAGCTTAAAAAAAATATCAGAACTACAAAATTTATAATTAAACTGTATTATTTTAATTAAAAATACTAAGATTTAAATGAATTTTCAGAAAGCAAATTCACCTCTTTTCATTAAGTTTTAGACTTAAAAAAAATTTAGTAATTTAAAAATTTTTTTATATAATTTAATACAATTTTTTTATTGAAATTTTTAACAACATTGAAATTATATGAAATTAGCTAAATTTGCTTTCTCAAAACTCATCTAAATCTTCGAAATTTTTAATGTTTAATTATTTATTTATTACAATTTTTTCTTTCACAAATTATTTTAAAAGCTTAAAAATAAAAGAAAATAGGTAAATTTCTTTTAAAGAAATCATTTATATACTTGCATTTTTAATATTTATTTATTACAATTTTTTCTTTCTCAAATTATTTTAAAAGCTTAAAAATTAAAAGAAATTAAGAAAATTTCTATTATGAGAATCATTTAAATCATTGTATTTTTAATTAAAATAATAATGATTTTTTCAATTTTTACACACTTACTAAATTTTCTCAAAAGTTTAAAACCTAAGTGAAAAGAGGTGAATTTGCTTTCCCAAAATTCATTTAAATCTTAGTATTATTAAATAAAATAATAGTTTAATTCTAAATTTTGTCGTTCTGATATTTTTATTAAAGCTTAAAATTTAGATGTTAATAGGCATTTTTTTCTTTCTCTGAAATCATTTTTGCTCTGCATTTTCATTAATAAAATATGAATTTAATTCAATTTTTTTCTTTCTGAAATTTTTAAATGAATAAAATTTGTGAAAATAGGTAAATATCCTGTCTCAAATTTCATAAAAATCTTCGTATTTTTAATATAATATTTATTTATTTCAATATTTAATTAATTAAATTATTTTAACAGCTTGAAAATTACATGAAAATATGTAAATTTCTAATATAAGAATCATTTAAATCATAATGTTTTTAATTAAAATAATAAGGATTTTTTTTCAAATTTTACTCCTATTAAACTTTTTTAAAAGCTAAAAATTGAGTGAAAAGTGTTACATTTGCTTTCTCAAAATTCATTTAAATCTTAGTATTTTTAATTAAAAGAATACATATTTATTCAAATTTCCTTCCTTCTTAAATTTTTTAAAGCTTAAAAATTAGATGAAAATACAAAAAATAATTCTTGGTATTTTTAATTAAAATAATTTGAATTTAATACAATTTTTTTCTTATCGAAATTTTAAGAGTATAAATATTATTTGAAATTAACTAAATTTGCTTCCTCAAATTCATCTAAATCTTCGAAATTTTTATTATAATTTATTTATTTATTATAATTTTTTATTTCTCAAATTATTTTAAAAGCTTAAAAATTAAATGAAAATAGGTAAATTTCTATTATGAGAATCATTTGAATCATTGTATTTTTAAATAAAATGAAAATGATTTTTTAAAATTTTTTTAGAGCTTAAAAATTACATGAAAAGAGGTAAATTTCCTTTCTTTAATTTTTTAGTGTAAAAATATTTATTTATTACAATTTTTTCTTTCTGAAAATGTTTTAAAACCATAAAAAATTAAAGAAAATTGGTAAATTTCTTTTATCAGAATGTTTTAAGTACACTTATTTTTAAATAAATGATAAGCATTTTATCAATTTTTACTCAGTAAATTTATATAAAAGCTTGAAATTACATGAAAAGTATAAATTTGCTTTCTCAAAAGTCATTTAAATCAAGAGTATTTATATTAAAATAATACAAATTTATTGAAATATTTGTTGCAATGAAATTTTTCTTAATGTAAATTTTTCTCTTGTAAAACAAGATGAAAATTACTTTTGCTTTCTTAAATATTATTTTAGATTTGTATTTTTAATTAAAATATCATTATAATCCAATTTTTTTCTTTCTGAAACTTGAAAATAATACGGATTTATTCCAATCCTTTATTTCAGTAATTTTTTATAAACTTTAAAATTTAGATTAAAATGTTAATTTAATCTAAAAATGTTAATCTCAAATGTTATTTTTAGATTTGTATTTTTAATTAAAATAAAATGCAATTTTTTCTTTCTAAAACTTTTTAAAGAAAAATAAAAATTAAATTAAAATAGATAATTTGCTTTCTTAAATTTCATTTAAATCTTCGTATGTCTTAATATAATAATATTTATTTATTACATATTTTTCATTCTGAAAATATTTTAAGAGCATAAAAATTAATAGAATAGGTAAATTTTTTTTTATCAGAATCTTTAAATTATGCATATTTTTAAATAAAACGTTAAGGATTTTTTTTTTTTCAATTTTTACTCCTAGGAAATTTTTTTAAAAGCTTAATAATTACATGAAAGAATAAATATGATTTCTCAAAATTTACAATTAAAATAATACATTTTTTTTTCAAATTTTTGTTCTGAAATTTTTTTTAAAGCTTATAACTAAAATGAAAATATGTATATCTTTACTTCTCAAAAATTATTTCAGCTTTGTAATATGAATTTAATTAAATTATTTTCTTTTCTAAAATTTTAAGAACATAAAAATTACATGAAAATAGGTATATTTGCTTTCTCAAATATCATTTAAATCTTCGTAATTTATAAGATAATAATATTTATTTATAACAATTTTACCTTTCTAAATTTTTTTTAAAAGAATAAAAATTGAAAAGAAAATATTTAAATTTACTTTATAAGAATAATTTAAGTACTCTTATTTTTAAATAAAATGATAATGATTTTCCAATTTTTCTCTTGTAAATTATTTTTGAGCTTTAAAATTTCCTTTCTTTCCTTTTTTAGTATAATAATATTTGTTCATTACAATTTTTTTTTTCTGAAAATGTTTTAAAAGCATAAACAATTTAAGAAAATTGGTAAATTTCTTTTATCAGAATGTTTTAAGTACACTTATTTTTAAATAAAATGATAAGGATTTTTTCAATTTTTGAGAAGTAAAAATATACTTATTTTCATCTTATTTTTAAGCTTTAAAAAATTTTATAGCAACAAAAATTTGAAAAATTTGAATTATTTTAATTATAAATTATGATTTATATAAATTTTGAGAAAGCAAATTTACTCTTTTCAAGTAATTTTTAAGCTTTTAAAAAAATTTACTAAATGTAAAAATTTTCTTTATAAAAATACGAATAATTTAAAGATTCTGTTGAAAAAAATTTACCTATCTTTTTAAAATTTTTATTCTTTTAAAATATTTTCAGGAAAAAAATTTGTAATAAAAAAATATTATTATACTAAGAAATACGAGATTTAAATGAAATTTCATTAAGCAAATTACCTATTTTCATTTAATTTTTATGCTTTTAAAATTTCCAGAAAGAAAAAATTGCATTAAATTCATGCTATTTTAATTAAAAATAGAAATCTAAAATAAGATTTGAGAAAGCAAATCCAATTTTTTTCTGTCTGAAAGACAGAAAAAAATTGGATTAAATTCTTATTTTTTTAATTAAAAATACAAAGAAAAATTGATTTTTCGAAAAAGAAAATATATATATTTTTCATCTAATTTTTATGCTTTAAAAAAATTCAGAACGAACAAAATTAGAATAAATCTATTATTTTAATTAAAACTACTAAGACAAATGAATTTCGAGAAAGTAAATTTACCTCTTTTCACTTAATTTTTAAGCTTTTAAAAGAATATATTGGAAGTGGAAAAATTTAAAAAATCCATATTATTTTAATCAAAAATACAAGTACTTAAATGATTGTTATTTACCTATTTTCTTTAAATTTTTATGCTTTTGGAACAATTTGAGAAAGAAAAAGTTGTAATAAATAATGATAATTATAGAAAATTTTAAAAAATTTAAATGAATTTGAGGAAACAAATTTACCTATTTTTATATAATTTTTAAGTTTTAACAAATTTCAGGAAGGAAATAATTGGATTGAATTCCTATTATTTTAATTTATAATATTTAAGATTTAATAAATTATGAAAAAGCAAATTTAACACTTTTCACTCAATTTTAAGCTTTTAAAAAAGTTTAGTAAGAGTAAAAATTGAAAAAAATCTTTTTTATTTTAATTAAAAACACTATGATTTAAATGATTCTCATAATAGAAATTTACATATTTTCATTTAATTTTTAAGCTTTTATAATAATTTCATAAATTAAGTATTGAAAAAAGAATATTATTTTACTAAAAATTTCAAAGATTTATATGAATTTTGAGAAAGAAAATGTAGCTAATTTCAGATAATGCTTATGTTTTTAAAAATTACAGAAAGAAAAAATTGAATTAAATTCATATTTTCTGAATTAAAAATACAAAGCAAAAATTATTTTTGAGAAAGCAAATATGCCTATTTTCATCTAAAATTTAAGCCTTAAAAAAATCAGAACTACAAAATTTAGAATTAAACTTATTTTATTTAAAAATACTAAGAATTTTGAGAAAGCAAATACATCACTTTTCACTTAAGTTTAAACCTTTAATTAAGCTTTTAAAATATTTTCATAAATTAAATATTGAAGTAAATAAATAATATTATACTAAAAATTACGAAGATTTATATGAAATTTGAGAAACAAAATTTACTTATTTTTACAAATTTTATTCATTTAAAAATTTCAGAAAGAAAAAAATTGAATTAAATTCATATTTTCTTAATTAAAAACTCAAAGCAAAAATTATTTTTGAGAAAGCAAATATGCCTATTTTCATCTAAAATTTATAATTAATAAATTTATAATA